>BGZK01003697.1:0-20954 GCA_005406025.1 Eumeta japonica
CGGTAAATACAATAACTACATGAATGATATTTAAAACTACTTTATTTAAGATATAATTCAATATGTAGCAAAGGAATACATATAATAAAAATTAAAAACATGTAGTAAAAGTAATAAAGAAAACACAAAGAGTTTCATTAATAAAAAGTGTTTTATTCTTATCATTATAGTAATACATAATATATAAATACAAAACACACAGACAAGCAAGAATGTATATAGAATATAGGCGGAGAGAAATGGAACCTGACCACATAACGCGTCATGCCGTTTGCCGTCACGTGCACCATCATGGTGCCACTCCACGAATTTTCCTTAGTAGTAAATTTTTGTCAAATAAACTAGTAAGAGAAATTTACTATATATTCTATTGATATTTATTTATTGCCTCTCTAAATGGACACAAGTATTTCTATGTTGCATTTATGTTACTTTTTTCTAGTTAGAGTGCCGTACCTCTAAAAGAAAAACGAACTCTTATAGGACTACTTGTTGTCCAACTATTTATCAAAAGCCGTTTTCTCAGGAACAGATGGAGGTATCAAGTTGAAATTCACATCAAATACCTTGGGATTCCTTGAATCCATAAGTAACTCGCAAACTCGCAAGTAAATTACAATCTATAGAGTACTTCCCATTGACCTAAAATAATGAAATTTTGCAAAACCAAAAATTTTATAGTATAATTAAAGGGAAAATTACAAAATTGATAACTTACAGAAATATAATATAATACTATGAAAAAAAATATTTTATGATTGCAAACTTAAAATATCAACTGAAGTATGAAGCGTGAGATATGTAAACTAACATATGGGAGAACATTTTTTAACTTCACACTATAATATCTTAAGAATTTCAAAAGTTCAGGTATTATTATGAAATTCAGAAACATTTTTTTTTTAAAAAAAGCAAAATTTTCGGAATTTCTTTGATAAATATCTCGATAATATCAGAATCAAAACTGACAAAAAACACGCAAACTCTTGATGGATGAAATATTTACATACACAATGAAGTCCGTACGAAACCCTCAGGTTGCGGGTTCACTTCGCCCGGTTTTGTTGTATGCGCTAATGCACCCGCAACCTCCCTCCTCATAACGTCAGACTTAAAAAAACTGCCTCGTATTTTGAACGGCACACTTCTCGAGGGCGATGGATACGAGCGGCGGGGACGACTGACTGCGCCATCTTGTGCAAAAAATAACTTTATATGCCCATCTAAGTATCGTTCTTTAATATTTTTCTAACGACTTTTGCGCTGTCATAACATACATCTGTTAAAACGTTTCACCCCCTTCTATTTTTGTGAGATCTTTCTTTTTGTGTGTCTCGGCCAAAATATTTCGATATCTACCCATAAAGTACCGAATCATTAAAACGAATTTGAGTACATTAAAGTACGTAAATAAAGAATTATGGATGAAAGTTTTTGTCATTCCCTATAAACGGCTCTTTTGTTTTACTAAAGAAAATATTGTTATCAAATATAAATTAATTGTGATTTTATATTTAATGGAGATCCTTAAAGAACGGAAAAGCGAACGCCAATTTCGTCTACTAGAAACACTAATATATTAATAGTAATGAAGTACCTACTAATAATTGTACGCCTCTCCTGGCCTAGAGGGGTCGCGCCAACTAAAGTGAATCTTGTGTTAATTGGAATAGTTGAGCGTAATTGGTATTTCAATTGTACCGCCCACATTCGGCGGTTGGACGGCTTCCCTTCAGTGTGAAACGTGTATTTGATGTGCATACAAGGTCGCGGTTGAAGGACGTACCGTGTCTTTTAGTCTGAGAATTTAGTGAAATTTAGAATGAAGCTGTTTACTTGAAGGTGAGCGAGGAGGTTTTCCCCGATATCAATACTGAATACAGCCCGCGGTACTACGGTCGACTGCCGATGACCGTCACTGACGCCACATCTTGAAACATGTTATGCGACATCGATAACTGAGGTCGCTTTAAAAAAAAGCGTGTCTATACTTAAGTATTTACTTCAAAAATTGTATTTGTTTGGCATGAATAAATAGTACGCATAATGTAAAGCATAAATCTTCATAAATTCGTATACTTAAATACGTATATAAGTGTATATTTATTACGAACTAATATTTGTTACATTTACAACAAATGCTAACCACCACTGATTTAAGACCGTTCTAACTTATGCTGTGCTAGATCGGTCCGCGCATAACTTGATAACAAAGGTAAAAATACTTTCACCTTTTTTTCCTAACATACTCTTAAAGAAGTGCATCTCCAAAAACTCAAACTTTTGTGAATTAATAAAAAAGTAAATAATTCGTAAATGATAAAAGTATTAACGAGATCACCGTATACAAATAATTCAACAGTTCTGATATACTATGTTTATAGATATCTAACAAGCTAAAAAAAGTAGAAACAAAGCAGGCTATCAAGTTATATACTTAGGTAATAATATTAAGCATCGGTCATGTTCGTTAAAACGTAAAAAATGTGAAGGAAACGGCTCACATTTTTAATTAATTTTACGGTCCACTTGTTAGAAGAACAATGAACGTCACCATTCATCCGTTTTTTTTACTTTTTCTATTTTATATATTTATATATATTCTATTCTTTATACGTTTATTTTGTCGCATGACTTTGGAACGCGAGCTTTGTCCTTCTATTTACCGAAGAAGGACAAAGACGTATTTGTGGGCATTACGACGATGTTTACACAATTCATTTCATTACAGTCCAAATAAATATATGATGTGTGTTTGCAGTCTGTTGTTTGCACGAGTTGAAGCTTATTACGTACGACATTATTAGGATAATGTCGTGACTTTCGGGTACGTATTACCAGTTGTCATCAAATATACATGATAAGATACTGCTGTTCCAAGAACTAAAAACTGAACACAAGCTTTTTCATAAAGTCTCATACTTTTCTCGTCACTACATTATTATTCATCTATCGAGTTTTGATAACATTTTCAACGTGTGAGTTTTGTTACAAATACATTTTTTCATAAACGATGAAAAGAAAATTGTTATCTAGGAAACCGTACTTCGTTACCCTGAAACAACTTTAAAAATAATAATCAATTGGCAGTTAAATGTCAATTCGATGTTTAATTGAAATAAGTTAAGTTTTGGTGTCGTAAGCGTCGTGACAGACCACCGAGCTCTGAACGCTGTGCGACCACACTCGGGAGGCGATCGACCGGAAGTCAACTATTCATCTCAAAATCAGCGCAAAGTTGACACGATATTTATACCACTATACGTCTTCGTTGGCGGCCGTCACGCAAACGCACATACCGACACTCGATCTTCGGTAATAGCAATAAATCCTACGGCTCGTACGACTCAGCTAACGCATCGGCTATCCCCGCTGAAGCGCACTCCCGGGCCGACGGCGCACGCGAGACCAACTAACCGCAGAGTTTCCAACGAGCTGCATTCAATGCGCTAATAAGCAAAGTTGTCGTTTCATGACGTGCGCCGACTTATCGGCGGCGGCGGACCGGGACAACTCTAGTTAGAAGTGAGTTGGCTTAGTTCATTTGCCAGGTCATTTACAATTAAATGGGCGTTAAGTGATATTTGTCCATGCTAATATTATAAATACCGAAGTGTTTCTGTCTGTTCTATCTGGCTGACGCATTCTTGCACTTAAGCAATGCAATACGGATTTTGATGAAATTCAGCACAGACCTAGTTTACACAGAGAGACGGACATAGGTTACTTTTGTTGATCTGTCTGCCTATTCTGCTTATATGTTTGTTCATAGCTCAAAAATAATTAAAGGTTTTAATTAACTTTAGTGCACTCGTAGAGAACACCATACCATTTTCAAATACATAAGCTACTGTCTGTTTTTGGGTGTTTGTTTGTCTGTCAACTTATAATTCAACAATGACTTAAACAATATTGATGAAATTTGAAACTGGTATGAGAAGATAAAACAGAGCAAAAAGCAAAACATACGGCAACAATAAGACTTTAATTATATTATTAGTAATAATGGTTCGATATTAAGAAAGTCACGCAATAAATGAAAATGAACGATACGGTTTTGCACTGCTTCTTTATCAGTATTATGTCCTATTATTGTAATATTACAAACATAGCACTTCGTAACGATGACTAGTTGTTTGTAACTTAATTTTCCATAAATGGCTGATGCGTTCCTGTGCAACAATTTACAAGAAATCGTAATCAATAGCGACATCAATATTGGAATCGGAAGCTATAGCGCGATTGATAAAGATAGAGACGCAAAATAATGGAGAACAAGATCAAATAGGAACTAACTGCAGAAATCGGGACTTAAATCGATACCAGTATCCGATTGAGTATTAGCATAGGAAATGCTCTTATCAAAGATGAGGAATAAATTATATATCCACACATACGGAGCCATGGACAAAATCTAGTTTAATATAACTGGTTGGGCAGCGGATATTGACACAACCCAGCTTTTGTCGCTTTTGTTCAAAAAGTTCTTTCCATTAAGAAGCTTTCCGAGCAAAATAACCTTTGACATATACTGATAAAGTCAAGGCAAAATGTTGATGCATTTTGTGTTACATCAAATGCACATGTCCGATCTATAAAGTTAAAATAAAATGTCATTAGTGATCGGTTTCTTGTATATTTTACATACCTAAGAGAATATTTACAGAGGTTGCCGCCTACGAAATTATTATATCAAATTATTTAATGTTATTATTAATAATGATATTAATAAGACTATATTCATTAAATATATTTGAATCAATATTTTGAAAGTGAATTATATCGTATTATCATATTAGGCACCAGGTTTCTTTATCGACTGATTAGGAAATTAACGTTTCCCCGATAAAACTCTAGTTAAGATCTTAAGTTGTCGATGACTGTCATCAGCGCATCGATGGCAAATCCGAGACTCAACGTGTTCTTCGAGACACGGACCGAGCGGCTTGATTTCATTGAAACTAAAAACTCACTAGTCATCAGTAGCCAGAATAGAACCGATCGCTCGTTAACACAGCAGTACTCAGACCACGAGTCCACGACGCTCTCGCAACATTTTCTTCTCATCATCGTTAAAACTCGGGACCGTTTTATCGGCATTGAGTCAGTATCTCGACCTCTACTGCATTTGAATCAGCGTATATACAAATCTTAAAATCACTTCATTTATGATCCTCCAGTCGTTTCAGTCGCCTTTTACTTCTATCCAGAACTTTATAAATACTTTATCGGATAGCGTCTAATAAAGAAGAAGAACGCCAGCGGGCGCCGCCGCTGCTGCAGTTGACCGGGTTCCGTCCTCCGCCCCGAATTTCAGCCGGCCGCTCTGCGGGCCGATTAATCGCGTTTTCAGGGACAATTCGTGTTCACCGCCGCCTTTAATAGTTATCGCTTTGTTAATTTCCAGCTGGAGGAGATGGAGATTCGATTTATTAAGTCGTAGCGCTCTCGACTCGTATAATTATTTAGGCCGAAGTGGTTTGATTGGGATTATACTTGTACGCGAGTTTTTTCAATTTGGTGTTGAAACTTGAGTTTTATCTAAAACAATAAGTATCAATTTTAATCTAAATAACATAAATTTAGTTTGTTAATAAATTTTCTGGGCAAATATATTTTCTGTCGCTGCAAACCATTTGCAGCGATAATGCTTACCACCAGGTAAAACGAGTATTATCGCTGCTAAAATGGCATTACCGAGTCGTATCGTGACCGTGGCCGAAGGAACCAATAAGTTTCAAATATTAATCGGACCACTAGCTATGCCTCAACGAAGCTTGACTCAAACCTTTGGTTGTGGACTTTGTCGTTGCATTGGTTACGATCTCTATAGCCCAAACTCACACTGAACCAGCGTCGAGAACTTGACATTCGAGAACTTGTACAAGTTTGTACGAAAATATGCTTCGGTAATGAATTGATAAAAGTTTGACATAAATATATTTTCGATCATTATTTAATAAAAATATATATATTCGTTAGATTTTTAAAAACTAACATATGTAAAATGAGAACTTTCATATACGACTTATATGCTGTTAAGTTGCATCAATAGCCTCAATGGCTTAAAGAACGCCACTAAAAAACAGCAACGTTTTTCTCACTGCCATATATTTTACACTACAACTATGCCATAACAATGAGTCACTCCATTTTCTGAAAATTACTGCTGTAATTGACACTTTTTTATTATGATCACCTTAACTTATACTGAACGTATGTGAATATACTTACATTCACTCCTGTATTTATATACAAGTCTGCAACTTGATCCTCTAATTTATCCACGCAGAAGAATATAACTTTTTTTGTCTGAGTACAACACACCTTTTTATTCTGCGGTGATTTATTTTAGTCCCTCAACGATATCTTTTGTCGAACTAAGTAAAGTTATTTTGTTTTTAAGTTAGTTAATATCAGATTACGAATCTTTGAATATCTAGAAATTGAATTTTGAATTGGCGAAAATCTGCTCGAATTTCGTCATCAATATGCCTTTGGTAAAATTAATCAAAGATAACTAAACAATCTTTGAGGATCAAGCCGGAGTTATTGTAACTCAATGCATTCAATAAAACACTTCTTAATAACAGTCACAGTCTATGGTATTCTTTGAGAAGCGACGAGATTCAAGTTACAGTAACATAAAAAAGTATTAAAACGCTTGACTTTTCGGGTCATTTGTAAAACTTTACGCTAAGACGCTATGATTATTTATCGATGTGTTTTGTGCTTCATGCGCTCAAAACTGTAAATGACAGTAAATGTTAGAGAATTCTCGGACTCAAAAATATAGTTATAATGGAGTGTTAAGCTATTTGAATTTAAAAATATAGATTTTCAAAGAATATTTTTATTACTTTTTAACTACAATATCTTACGAACTTGTTTGATTTTGATCCGCTTTACGGCATTCGATATTATTTTTTGAGAAGAAAAAAGGACGAGTACTAAACGTAAATCAAAAGAATTTTATGTTATTTTGATGATACATTTATATTTATATATAAGATACGTATATGTATCATTAATGACATTTCTTCAACGAATCAACCAACGATGGATTCACGATACACAACGATAAATCCACTAAAGTTGTATGTCATAATAGCTCACAAAAATATTAGAGAAAACTATAAAGTATTTTTAATATAGTCGAGCTTTCTTATGACCAACTCAGCTGTGACACGAAAATGAGCCGGCGCAATCTGTGAGATACCACTCTCACCATACAGGCGTGAAGTGTCAGCTTCCCGCTGTTGTTGAGAGACTTCTGGTGACCCACCTCCGGCCGCTGTCAGATATTCTATTCCTTGTTAAAAGTTTTGGAAGCCCTCTTTTCTATCCATCAGATATCTTTCCTTCCTATGCAAAGTCGGCAACGCACTAATAACTCCTCTGAGTCTGAAAGCCTCCATTGGCGACGGTGATCACCTATTCTCTGATGGTTCGCATGCTCGTTATCCTTGAAATCTATAAACAAAAATAATTAAAACTTAAAAATATCAATATGAAATTTAAGAAATGTGTAACGGCGATTTCAGCTATCGCCGCGTAAGCCACCCCAGTTGCCTCTCTTCACGATGCGCACGCTTCTTTCTATGGTCGGCGGATTTCTTGCGGTGTGGCGGCGATCAAATGATGGACAGCGTTTTCTTTCAGACTTCTTTATTAAGCCGAGCTTTACAAGGTGACGGTTGGCTAGCAACTGTGGATGCACCACTCCCTGCATTTTATAGTTGGTGCATCCGTTGCACATGAGTTGCATACATTTTAATTGGGGAGGCGTGGCCATGCATTTTAATTTACATATGCATTGGCGCCACTAGCGCCTGAGACACTCCGATTAGCGGCCGTGCCGTAATGACGGCCGCTTTTTAAGGCCTATCATTGGTCCTCCCACCAAAGCACGATTTCGTATGCAACTCGCACATTACATTTCAAATATAAATTAATCAATACAAAATTCTAAAACCAAACAACAAACAAATATTTCTCCAAAAACTAGTCTACCGGGTAATTAAAAACTATTAAAAAATTTGGTTGCCTGTAAAGTCGGTATATACGGGCGAAAGTTTTTACGTGACAACGACTTTGAATGGTAAAATCATTTTAATGTGAATATTCATTCGTATAGTAGGAAGAAGGATGAAATAATAGTAACAATTTAAAACATTTATTTATACAAAGATTATATTTAAAACATTAATTTATACAAAGAATCTCGCACTGAATTTCATATTAACAAAATTTTATTTTTACCTTTACATACATACGTATTTATATACAAATATACATACAATAACACCATTTGCAAGCTATGCACTAATTCTCTAGTGCTGCGCGCGCGGCAGACCGATCATAGTTGAGTGGGAGAGAGACGCAAGGCATTCGGCGGGCCTCTCTCGTTCGGTGACTCATCGTTACGTTACCGAGCGTTACACTTTTCAAAGTGACTCCCAGCCGCAACCTAATTTAAGACGTTGTCACGTCAAAACTCTTTAATAAAATAGAACACACACAAATATAAAACACTTTTAAGTCCGTATAGACACAATACAATTTTAAATTTACATTAATTGCGCGGTTGTCCGTAACAAAATGTGATATTAATTAATATGAGAAATTCAGAAACTTGATTGATGTAGCTTGTACATTAGACCTGAGCCTGGAACAAACACACGTCTAATCTAAAATTGCCTAAGGATCTATTTTAGAGCCTCGTCTTAAACGGTCTTTGAACAAAGATAGCAGACGAGTTTTAAACGTTTTTCATTAACTATTAAACGAATGCTTACCTAAATACCGTGTTACCAAATGTGCAAATACGCCGAATTAATCTTACGAGATTTCTACCTACTTACTGTTTCTTCACACAAAATTAAAACTTATGAAATTGCAAAACATAGACATAATGTATTAAATTGAGCTCCAACGGATAATGTTATCTCACATGTCGGTAAATGAATATGTACACATTGGTATTTGTACATTGTTATGTAATGCAACAATACCTGCTACAAATTATTGTAGTAATTTGCTAACCACAAGTTCTTTGTGATCGGTAAATGGTCCTTGAAACTTAGATGAATATAATGTGAAATAATTTTAAAGAAATGTATAAAAAAAATTGTAGAGTACATAATAATTTACTCTTATTGCTGTATAAGCATTTGGTTTTGACAAATGAACAACATTCAAATAAGCTGTTCTCGCTTGTCTCACTTTCACATTATAATTCTACGATAAGATAAAAGTTAGAAACGTGGCAGCGAAACAACATTAAGTACTTTTAGGAGACTTTTAACTAAAAGCATTTTTGGGTTAAAATAAGTTTACAAGCGCATGATGGGAGAGTTCAAAATAGTTATGTAAGAAAATACTATTTGAAACACCTATTTTGTAAATTCTGAAATCTCGTTTTACGTATTATTTTATAATAAATTACTATTATCTTTAATATGACGTCGTGAAAGCTCATATCACAAATTCATTGTCTTTACTCGTCACTGACTGCACAAGTTAGTAGTTTCATCGGAGGTTGTATTGATAATTACTTTTTTAATTGTAATCAATTTTATTTTTAGAAACTAACCGACGTTCCTCTGAATACAACTGACAGACGTCGGTGATAGGTAAATCTGTTGGTAATACAAACAGTAACACAAATTCAAACTTTATTTTTGTACACTATTATTTTTATACTCCAGAATCATGAAAATGGAATCAATAAAATTTCGAAAATTTAACTAAATTATAATATAGGAGATATTTTTTTAAAACCCTAAGAATAATTAAAAGTCAAATGTAGATAAATATCATACTTAAGATGCTAAATCTCATTTTCCTTTAATGAATATTATTTAATGCTTAGTCAAGATTAACATGTGAGTCCGATTAATTTTTTTCCGGTGGTAACGAAACGGTTTTGATTGTAGCGTTACCAAAGATTTCTTGAAAACGCGCACTAAAGCCTAGCACACGGTTTTTTTTTATCCAGCGTCACCGTAAGATGAATTCTAGGCAGCGATCATCGACAAATTCATCTTCAAGGACAAGACGAAATAAAAATGCTAACAGCATGCAGTCACTATGAAGTGGAAACTGCTAAGCGGGATGTTTGGGTGGACATCGGCGAGGCCGCACGACCGCCCTAGCTTTCCTCTGCTATTTCAGTGCGTCATGCCGTTTGCTGTTGTCGCCGTGTCAGGTTTAAGTCGCCTAATTATTTTTTAATTCGACTATTTTTTTTTTCAGATTGCGGGCTTTCAATTTCGTTCCCCCACAGCGGCCCAGTACGTGTTAGCGCCACTGACCTCCGTCGTTGCCGATGCGACAGCAACACTAGGCCAACGACTTAATATCCTCCCCGAGATATGGAACGTTTGTTTTATTTGTGACTTAAGTTAAAACTTCTTAGCCATTCGACCGTGCTAAGAATCGAACCTCGTACCTTTGAAGGCTTCGATTACCAGCGCTCATTCTGCTTTATGACTTTGTGTCAAAGTGCGATTAGGTGGTCAGGCGGAGGTGTCAGATCAGTTTGCTTCTTCAATGCCGTGCAATATTAATATAATCCACTACGTCCTCTTCTCGCTCTTTCTGTTACGGAGGGTAATATGCTACGACTAATTATATTATTGGGGAGGCTTAGGATAACCAAAAATAATTGTATTAATTCATATACACAGATGAATAGTACGATACAATTGGCAAAATATTAAAATATTGAGCATTCACTGATGGCCTCATACATAACAGAAAATTTTAAATTGAGCACACTTGCCACCAAACTAGAGGTCCGAAATTTTGAATATAATGTGCTCTGGGTAACTAATGTGACACATGTACGTCTACAACAAATAACAAACTAGACGAAATAATTTTGCAACTGATGTAGATACAAATAAGTAACTCACTTTTTGTACCGAATTTTTGAAAAACGAGTATGCAAGCCATCAGAAAGTAGGTGGTCGCTTCCGCTCATGGACATGTAGCGCCAAAGAAATCAACAGTTCGCAACTGCCTTGGGTAGAACTGGATATTTGACGCAGGGGAGAATGGACTGATGGAGGAGGAGTGGAACTCTCACTCACTGGATGAAATGCAACAGGAAGCTACTGATTTATATTTATATCTTCCGATAACGTATATGGACAACGATAATAACGTACTGGTCGAGCTGGCCAATTGCTGCAGCCAAGTTGGCCACATCATAGTACCACCCACATTATAAATACTGCAAATTCATCATACTGTTTAATTTTGGTTATACAAGTGTCTGAACGAGAATCTATGAAGACAATCGAAAATCAACATGTGAAAGTACTATTGAGCGGAAAGTGACTGCATCTCAAGGAGCAAAATATAAGTTTTCAGTACATATGGGGAAAAAGGGGACAATTTGGTCTCGTTGCTCAGTGATGATGGCCCGCCGAGGGACATATCTGAAGCCATCAGCGAATGAAAATACTGCTGTGGCGCCACATCATACACCAGTCTCTGTTCTGAAACAGTACTCATCCGCGGACGTGACTAAACTGTTGCAACTGTCACCTTGACATACGACAATATGTACTAGGTAGTGCATTGCACTGAGCGTTACATCTATATGATGTTGTTGATAATACATATGTATACCAACCTTTTAGGAATGTTGTGAAGGACATGCAGTCAAAATAATTAATTAAACAAGTAAAAATCTATATTAATGATTACATAGTTCGTTAAAATTTCATTTTAATTTTGCAGTGATTATTCTTTATAATTTTTACTTCGTAAATTTAATAATAACAATGTACTCTAGTAGACGTGAAGCTAGATAAGTAGCGTTGACTTTAACATATTTAACTTTGATAACAAAACTTCATTTCGCCTATTCTGATGACGAGATATAACTTTAGTCCAGTCTTGGTACAACAAATATGTGTACAAGTCTACTGCGTAGACAACTTTACGTTTAAAATATGAGCATAAAATTTCTTTATATACTTTATGCCTATACATTTACTGGAATATATCAATAAACAGATTACAAGATTACTGAAAACTTTCTAGCTTATACTTTTGAAAGTAACAAAATTTATTAAAATAAGGAAATATATATGAAATTCAAAAATTTACTTCATTTACAGATGCTAGTTTAGAATCACGGTTTTAAAATTGTTTTAAAATTTCTTATTACAATACATTTTTGTATAAAAAAACAGACTGCAAATCACAATTGTCATATACTAGATGGCGTCTGTTAAGCAATAAACATGAAATTAGACTGTAAATTGCTTTTTTTGAAATGTGATTGTATTACTTACAAATCTATATATATATATATATATATATATATAAAACCTACTGACTCACTGACTCATAGGATTTTTTAGGATGTATACAAGACAGACGTTCACGTGTTCTTTCTTTCCGTCTCTGCAAGTGGAGTATGAATAAAGTAAAAGAATTCCTTTATTATAATAACAAAAACAAGAAGTTCGAACAAAGTCGACAGTATAAAGTTTTGACCATAATATAAGCACTTAGATTTGCCAACTTTATTAACAATAGGTCAAACGATATCAGAATTCATCAACGTCTAACATATATGTTAACAACGATTTTATATACATTTAATGTAAAGCATCTCTGCTTTCGAAATCCATACAGGTAAATACTCATGTATCCGCCCAAAGTCATACAGGCGTTCCACGGTTATGATGTCGAAACCAAATTAAGCAAACTGATCTCAAAGTGAAATTCAATTTAGTGACTGACAGAGAAATATTTCAAATTGTACCTACTTATAGGAATGTAATAATCGGAAATCAAATTATCTTTTGTGGGCCACTGCCTCTGACGTAACCATACTAAATAAATTCTCATATATTCGTTCCCAGCTAGGGCCTACACAGCTTAGCTTCAAATTTCACACGCATATTGAAATCTAGAATTTCGCGAAAATCGCAATAATTAGTATTCCATTAGAGTCATAACCCAAAATTATAAAATTTATACTATCACATAAATCTGTGGTTTATCTGTACACACATTTTTATGTCAAATGTGGTAAATATTTGTTTTAAGAAATATTAGATCCAATACTATCATTTTAAAACGTTTGTCTGCTTGTCTGTCTGTATATTGTCTGTACACATTATGAACAGGTGATTGTACAAATAATAAGTTGCATATCATTTCAATAAAATGAAATGACATATGACCTATCATATATCGAAATTATTTCAAAACTCTACGAGATGTTGTTATAAAGCAACTTTTTGAACTTTTTTGTACTTTTTCGGGAAAAACACTTATATACATGAACTTGAAAAGAAAAACCTTATCAAAGTGCAAATTTTCATCGAAATCCTTAGGGCCGTTTCCAAGATATCAAAATATACATTTGTATAGACTTACAGGAATTCCATATTTAAAGCAATTAGATAAAAGAATCTTAGTAGGTTGTTATTATTGTCAACAAAAAATAACACAAAAATATTTCCGATATCCACAAAATGTTGAGCTCCACATCCGTAAATAATCTTGAAAACATTTTTTTTTATAATTTTGTCATATTTTATGACTAAAGTAGTAAATCAGAAAATAGTCTATCAGTTATTTTTTCTTAGTACTCAAAATATCCTATGATCGTTCTGAAATATGAAATATTAAAACACACTAAAATTAAAATTTCAATATTTTAAAATCTATCAAGCAAACAGACTTAATATTTTGATTTATAATGTTAGTATCGATTTAATCAACCGAAACCATCTCGTAAGTATTCTTTTTTGTATGATATAATTGTTCAACATGGGCTGGGATTTTTAGGACTTGAATGCTCTTGCATGATAAAATTAAAAAAATTTTTTAATTTTGTCATTCAATAATAATACGCACTTAGTATCCATGCACGTATTTTAGCGAGTGTCAGTCAATAGCGAATCTACAGAAACGAACAGTGAAAACTATGTGCTATATATATGTATATATATATATTTTAAATTTAACTTTAAAATTATCTACTGTAATGACTGTTATGTGTGTGTGTGTTTGTGTGTGTGTCACATGGGTACAATTTACCAAGATATTTTTACCTTCTGAAAGTGACCATATTTAAAATTCTTTTATTACGTCACACTTCCTATTCGGGTTACAGGCATACGTACTCCATATGTCAATTAAATTGTCCAGTACATTCAGAGAAATTTGCTTGTGACAGACAGAAAGACAAATAGACATACGAGTTATCATTTAAAGCATTTAGAAGTATGGAATACTAAAAATTTCTTATTAATTTTTAAATGGTATCTTAAAGAGTTAAATTTCACATTGTCCCAGTCCTCTATTATAAATCTGCACAATGAGGTATCGCGGAAACCAAAAAGGAAATACTTAGACACACATTTTTCTTTCTCATCTTGATAATTATCTTAATAGGAAATTAATATGTCTAAAGAGGGTAAGGTTAGCGCGCCGTGGCTTGAGATTAAGGCGGCTGCGCTGTTTAACTTGCGCGTCGAATCGCCCTTAATCCGATTTGCCTCACTACAGACGCGGCGCGGGCGCCGCCGGCCTGGCCGAGCGCTGATACATCGCTGTTTGAGTTTTGACGTAGTTTGATGGGGTGTTGTCTGTTTACCGATGGTCGCGTGCGCAATTAAAATGGCGGGACGTGGCTTATGAGACGCATGTATACTGAGAGACGATTAGGATTTAGGAAGGCTCTCGTGTCACGGCCTTCTTAAAGTATTTTCACTTGTTCTTCCGAAGTTCAATAGGAGCGGTAAGAAAGTCCACAAATTAAGTAAAAATATTTTAAACATTATACGTAAATTAACTATTCTTTAAGAAATGCACTTCTATTTCAAATATAAAGAAAACATTGTCGTAGGCATGCCTAAGCAGTGGGGCCATTAAAAGCCTAACACAAAAACTTTTCCAAGTGGACGAATAAATTATGAAAACACACTCATTAATGTTTAAGGGACAGTTTTAAATATTTCAAAGGGCGTTATTAATTTTTCTAACCCTTCATAACTATATGAAAATAGGTTATCGTTAGCCACTTTCACTTTCATTTAATTTAATTGAAACATTTTAGAAAGTTCACATGATTAAAGTTCTAGAAACTTCTTTGACAGAAGATTTCATCATAACACTCTATAACTTATAAATTAATATTTGAATGCTAGAAATTGAATTTCAAAACGTAAGCGGTACAGGTTAGGGTCTGAAATAGCGTCTCCTGCGTAACGTTGGAATAGCCTTTTATTAATGAATCCATTAGTTTGAATTTCTCTTGCATATACAAGTTGATGAATTTCATGGATTAGGATATAGCAAAACGAAATATCTATTTTTAGTCCGTAAACATCCATTATGATTCTATAAATTTATCTTGACGCATATTGTAGACAAGGAGATTTCGTAACGTAAACGCATACTCAAGCTAATGCCCACTGGAGTAATCCACAACTACTTTTTATTTTTTCAATATATTACTTAGGGCTCACTAAAAGTTTCTGGAACTGGTCACTTATATAGACAATATTTAAAAATTAATTACAACATCTGAAAATGGAGCTCTTTGGCTGTAGAATAAAGTTTTTTCGTATAATTGTTAATTGTTTTTCAAAAACACTGGCGACTTTAGAAAATTGCGTGCTTGCACTATGGATTAAGGTATTGACAATTTGTGTAGTATATTTTTACGATTTTAAGCGTAATTTATCGGTTCAGGCAGATAAGCACCACTATTTTTTATAACTAGTTTGCTTCTAACTCTCAGCGCGGTTGCGCAATCTCAGTGACGAATTTAGTGATGGTCGCTCGTCCACCGCTGTGAATAACGAAAGATCGATACTGTATGCCACATGATCGAGACAGACAGGTATGTGACCCACCATGAGATTCGGGAATCCTTAGACATGGGAATGAGTTAAATACAATCAATCCTACACAAACATTTGGGTATGATAAAGCTGTTGTCGCAGTGGATCCCACACGATTTAACTAAGGCTCAAAAACGGACCGTGTAACTTGTTCCAATGCTGTGCTCACCAGATTCATAGAAATAGCGTCGAATTTGGAGTTGGACATGGTAACAGATGACGAAACATGGATACCTATGCGACCCCCAAACAAAGCAGCAATCGACCGTATGATTCATCTGTATCAAGATGAGCCGAACTTAACCATGTAAGCTCGCAAGCTTAGTGCCTCTAAGCGGATAATTGCTTCTTTTAGTTAATCTGAACGCGTGGCTATTGTGGATTTGGACAACTGTCGTAACCTGAATAGTGTTTGGAAAAATACCCTTGCCGGAAGTTATTGGTGAACTCCGTAAAACAACCGTAAACGTCGTATCATCTTGCACCACGACAATGCCAGTTCTCACACAGCCAAACAGACAAATACATTTTGAAGGACGAAAACATAAAACTTATTAGCAGTTCTGTGAGTCCCAACCTTGCATCTTGTGACTTTTTATTCGCAAAATTAAGAAACAATTACGCGGTCAACGATTTTCATCGACAGAAGGACTTTCGAAAAGTATGAAAACTTTCATACTTTTCGAAATTTCAAAACTTTCGGTGACTCCTGAAGTCACCAAGGAGAAGTGACATAAATGTTTTCAAAATTAGTTTATTCGTATGAAAAGTACATTTATGCTAACGAAGAATATTTTGAGAAACAATACTTTCATTTTGTTCATTAATAGCAATTTTTCTCATTAATTCCAGAAATTTTCAGTGTATGCTCCATTACAACAGCCTTTGTTTTAAGTACATCAAACTTAATGCATAATAATTCATAACCTGGAACTTATGTCTTTAGGATATGAAGGAATAATAATTCCTTTAAGAGGGATTATTCAGCAAGTAGTATAAAAAAATAATTTTCTAATTTCTAAAAATAATAAAAACTATTTACAGATTGCCTTCGCGGATGGATATGTGACAAATTTATTTACTCTAAGAACATTTTAATTGTGTTGTAAATGCTTGTGGAAAATACTAAACACATAGGAAATACGAGAGACGCCTGTGGTCAAATTGATTAATTTTAAAATTTGACGTATTTTAAGGAAATTGTCTTAATTTACGTTACAGCACTAATTTTTCATAACAATCAGCAATGTTTGCCTGTTGCATTAGTTTATTGAATAGTTTTTAATGTCGTTAACCGAGCCCTGGTATCGTATTTTGAGAACATGTAACTATAAAGGTCCCTTAAATACTTAAATCCTTTGGGATATGTAATTAGTATTATTCAAAATGTACAATTACTATTTAAATATAATGATAATTCAAGGCATAGTTTATACTTGCTATATAAATATATAGCCTGTCTGTACTATCAACATTTTTGTTAAATTTAAGATAGATGTTCGTTTTATAACTAACTAACCTCAATTCTACCATTTTTAAAATACCTGCCTGTATGTCTATCTGTATGTCCTTTTATAAATCAAGAAGGTTGACCGATCTTGATAAAAATTGATTTACAGTAAAAACAAATAATCTGTCTGACTGAATATTCTTTAATATTTTACGCACGGTTTGAACGATCTTGATGAAAATTAAGGTACAATCAGAACCTGCAAAATACTAGGTTTTATGTTATTTCCACACCTTATGATAACCGTAAAAATTATTACTTTTTTATTTCTTTGGTACCATATTGATTTCTTTTTATGTAGTATGTGTGCGCATATGGGTGTGTGTTTGTCTTACACACAGACACACACCCATTTGTGTGCGTAATTTGCTTTTATCGGCGTTAAGGGGTTTGAATTGTGTACAAAACTTTTATAGAGCGAATTACACTTTGAAAGGGGTGATGCCTCAAATTTAAATGGTGACAGTGGGATTTTGTAATGTATGAAAATGAGTGTTTAGTTTATTTTTTATTAGCGTTCATAAACATTCACGCAATTACTATGAAACTGACGATATGTTTACTCGCGAATGAGAAGATTTTTGAAAAAGGAATCTAGTTAAGCAAGAGATGTGTAAAGATCGTACCAAATGGAAATCTATAGTCTCTGCCTACCCTTCCGGTGAATAGGCGTGATTTTATATTATTATTGTTGTTATTATTATAATAAATAATTTTTAAATTGCCTTCGTCACGCTAATGTTTTACATCAAATAAATAATATTTAATAAATAAATTACCTTACAAAATATTGGCTCAGTCACCAGTTCATATTTAACTCTGAATGTACCAGTAAATTTGTTAAACAGAGAAGCAGCACATGGCAACACTCTAATACTTTCTAAGTGTAATATAAAATACAAAGAACGCTTTATCGTGAGTTATCTTTTGAGCGAGCTACTAATGTAGCCAACATAGAACTAAGTCAGCTTACTGTATTAAACGTGTATACGGACCCTCAAAAATAATCGTATGATGTCATCGAAAAACAATAGACGAAATTTATATCAGTAATAATAATAATTGGAAACTTCCTGTGTATGTACTAGTAAAATTTCTTATACCGATCTCATAGTTTAGAGAATTAATATCTGGAGCCGTCTAGAATCAGGTACACGGTCAACCTGCCTTGATAATTTATTTATCCATATTGAATAAGAGTATAAGTCGGTATAAATAAATTGTTATCTGTCCATTACGAACAGCTAGCTAAGTTTGAAAAAATGCTAAAATGAATAACAAATGTAAAATTATAATTGTGCCTGTGAACACTGGTCGTCTTGAAGAGTTTAAGAATAACGTACAAGTTATTGACAAGTGGTCGAATTTGACATATTATAATAACATTAAGAATGTTTATTGTTGACTATGAGCGGGTCCAAATGCAATAACGTTTTTAAATATTGATAAATAGTTTATCATTCAGTATCTGGGTAACAGTATAGGCAAACAGTTGTATTCGGATATATTTCTTAATTATTTAAGAAATTATTCTAAAGTATTTACGCGTATGTACAGCTGAAAAATCAATATTTTTCCGCAATAAAATAAAAAAGCACAGACATTAACAAAACTGCTCAAAATAATACAAAATAGAGAAACTGAAAACACACACCTCGGAATTCAGAATTTCGAATAAATATAAACGAATTTTCAAGTATAAAAATAAACTTCGCTTTTATCTTAAAAAATACGGATATTTCAGTTTTAATTACACAACCTCAAAGCCATCGCCCACTTTCGCTAAATCTCTATTGTAGCGTAACGTCGATGTTCGTGTCATTGCGCCCAATTTACTCATGTCAACTATAGTAATGTTTTGTTACTTAATTTTGTCTGTTTGTCTGTATATTTGTCTGTTTGTTTGATCAAACATCACTCAAAAACTAATTTAAAGTACGTATTGCATATATTTGAATAAATAGTAACTACCTACCGGTACATTTTTAAAAGCATGCGTGGCACACAAAAATAATATGTCCAATTATCCATAATTTTCTTATTGTTTTAAATCGATAAAATTCACAAAAAGGAAGAAATCTCGCTATAAACATTGTGGCTTTGCAGAAGATCATGACATCACGTTTAAGATTTTCTATTAGGGTTGAAAGACAACGAAGGAATTAGTAACAGTTTTCATGTATTTTTGAAACGTTATGTTACATGACCACCACGCGAACGAAGTCGTGGATAACAGTCGGTGCATAACATTAACAGCGGATATAAGAATTACCTTGCTGCTCATAAAACTTCAAGTATAATTCTACCGTTTATGAAATAAAGAAATTTGTCATATTTGATTTTGAAAATTTGAATTATAAATGGGGAAGGCTGATTATTTTTAATTATATGAAAATTATTACTTCTAAGGAACAAACTACCCCGTTATTGAAATCAATATTTTATAATGATGAATTCCTTAATTTTAGATGACATTATGGATAAAAAATTATCATCTTTAGGTTGTACCGGTCAGTGGAGAATCGATTTAAATAACGACATCGCATTTTATATTACGCACAATGACTATTAACACGGCAGTGTGTCAATCGACTTCGGAAAAGAAATTAGTAATATACAATTAATCATTTAAAGGAAAAACAATTTAATGTCTCCCTATAAAAATATCTGTGTTTCACGGGGCAGTTACTATACATGTATCCAAAGGAAAATATCAAAACGTCACGTTACGCAGTCTCATGGCTCTGAGTTGATTTGTATTCCCGACGCGGGCCACTTAAGAGGGATGTGCCGCCGCCGGGCCCACGGATTCGACCCTGGCAAAGAAAATTTTTATAACATTAACATCTTAAATTCATAAATAAGATTATTCGCTCGGCGACGGTTCTTTTGATGTCGCGCGTGTAAAAAGGTGAGCACAGTTTATTGTAGCAGACCGCTCAGAAACACACTATAACAGAAACCTAACTTCACTGCGTTTTGTTACAATCAGTTTTATTTGCGGGCCTTATGATGTTTATTTTGCACCGCTGTTGTTTTTTGTTTTTTTCCAATAATTTCGTTTAATATGTTCCTCAATTACAAATTCCTGATCTTATTCAATACGTAAACTTTTGTGTAGATCTGTATTACTTCTGCTTATCGAGTTGTCTATGTAATTCAGTTCCATACAGCTCATCAACATTTTAATGGAATTTTTAATATTAATGATCGCAGGACCGTCCTATTAGTGTTTTTCTTGCTTTACCAGTAAAATATTACATATTTCTAAATGGTTTAATGAGATAAAGTTCTAAGTATTTTTATCGATAACCATAAATAAAACTGACCAAAGTTTATTGAAGTCGCGTGAAGAAATTATAGTATTACTATAGATCACTGCATAAATTCTCGGTAAAATGAGGCAATACATAATATATACATTGTCACTCCATTTTTTTTTTTCTTCCCGTAATATTTTACATATTTGGTATTTCATTTATCGTGGCTATGAGAGAGACCTTAAGATCTCATGGCTACGAATATAAATTCCGTATTTTTTCTTTTGTTTTAAACTGTAT
>BGZK01003699.1:0-20918 GCA_005406025.1 Eumeta japonica
GTTGTTAAAGTGCGATCACGGACGTTCAAAATGCCGTGTGACATTGTCACGGGTAATGAACATAGATATACGTTACACGCCTGGAAGAAAGCAACAGTATTCTGTGTGTGTGTTCAGGGCGACCGCAAACCAACAAATTTAGGGCAGCCGATAACGTGACAAAAATATTGCGTTTTTTTCTCCAAGATGGTTTCATGCAGAATGCAGTTGAAAACAAAGGACTGTTCATGTGGTACAGCACTGTTATTTGCAAAGTGCCTTGGAAAAATTGAGAAAAACGACCGTCTTATTATTGCACGATGATAACGCTTGCGCCGCTTCAACAATAAGACGATGTCATTTTGACTTCTGAAAAGGTGAAATCTCGTGACCCGTTCCGCATTTGGTCCAGACCTGGTACTATGCATTTCTTTTTTTCCAAAAATCAAAGATTTGATGAGGTGTTTGACATTTACAGAATGAAGAGGCCGTGATAACTTTCAGTGAAAACGGCCTCCAGACCAATGGTCCTCATGTTTTCAAAAATGGTTTTACCAAGAGAAGTGTGTAAAATGTAACGGAGAATACGTTGAAAAGCAGTAAATGTTTTACTATATAAATTGATTTATTTATTCAGTGTACTCACACATCTCCCGTTTTCACGGGTCTACTAATGTTATTTAAGACCAGAACAAAACATGGTTCTTTAAATCACTTCGGCATATGAGCTGTCACATTAAACTTTCGCACGTACATTTGACATGAAAAGTTTTCATAAAAGCTACTTTTACGCGAAATCGGTTCATAGTTTATCTTTAGGTTATATACTGTATTTCCTTTAATAAAATATTTCTTGTCATCTATTTATTATTCCTCAAAAAACAAGTTCAAATAACATCATATTATCAAAGATAAAATGTTTTTAAGTTGACCCTTTGGATAAAATATGATAATAGCTCAACACCAATACTATCTAAAAATATTAATATTAAATACCCATGAATATAAATAAACTTTTAAAGTAACAATTACTAGATAATAACATTAAATACTCATTTATTTACGATTAAATCGTTATCAACATCAAATATTTCTCTACTTTATTAAAGATTTTTTTTTCTGTAAGGAAAATTTTGTTATAGGATTCTCGTTTTTCTTTTTTTAAATGAAGGAAGAACCTTAAATTAGTGGAAAGACATTTTTAGTCCCAAGATCCATTTTTCACTTTATAAATAAGAAAATAAAAGACTTCCTATGAATAAATATTTTTAGACGATACCTTAAAATTTTTGCTACATTTTACCTAAAATAAAGATCCGAAATGGGCGCCAAGGGACAATTATGCGGAGTTTTCTCAAGAAGATATCGCTGACTCGGGAAAAACTATTTTATTGTTTACTAGGAAGGCTATTATTAGAGATTTTCCAATACTGAAAAATACAAACGATAAGGGTAATTGGTGCGGCGACAAATTGAAAAAATAATTTATTTTATTCAGTATGATATTATTTTATTTTAATGAATTGTGACAAAATGTTTATTAAATTACATTTTTAAAGACCTAAATTATATTCCTTAAACACACTTTTTCATTACTCTGAATTATGTTCACTTCAACACGCTCTTTCATTTAGTGTGAAGTCAGAAAAATAATTTGGTGATAGCATTGCCGAATGCGTAGCACAATCACACGAGTGACTAAAAGGATATAAATAATACTAATATAGTGCAGACGTTTGGTGTTATTTCTATTCAAAACTTTGATGTCGTGTATCGTGTATCGTATAGTTAAAAGTTTTAAATTACGAATTCATCCGCATTGACCACTCTAATATAATATTAAAATTTTAATTCATTTAAACATAACGTAGAGCCTCTTTCATCTCCTTTTAAACTGTCATTTAACAAAATTCATTTTTTAAATTAATTTTGCGTTCCATGTCTTCTTTTAACTCAAACAACCGTTAAAAGGAGGACATGGAACATAAATTTCATTAAAAGTGAATCTTTGGTAAAAGAGAGTTTAAAAGGAAATGATGGGAACAAACCCTAAAACTAATGGTAATACAAATAAATCTTTAAAACAGACGAATATCATTCCTTTTTGCAGATGAAAATGTTTGTCTTTTATAAGCTTTAATTAGTGTAGAGCCATTTGTTATTCAAAATACAAACAAGCAACTTGTAATAAATAGTTCACTAAAAGAACTACGTTTTATCTGCACCTTTATTAGCGTGCACACACATACGCACACACACACACACACACACACACACACACACACACACACATATATATATATATATATATATTAAATATACCCATATTAGGGATGTCTGGTATGCGGATATTGGTCACAATCCTTTCCCTAATCCGGATTCTGGGGTCTTACGCGTGGAACTGCATTTCACAAGCAAAGACCAACCAATTGCAGAGTCCAACTTTCACATGAATTAGACCTTTTAAAGTAATTCAGTCAAAACTCGTTTTCGTAAACAAACCAATTTTAATTTTAGTTCTATTTGATTGCTTTATTTAACCGCCATACTAATACAATTTAAAAATTTTAAGTGTTTACATATTAAGATTCAAAAGATACAAACCCGCTACCGACGGCCGGACGAACAGGCGGAAACTTAATCATAATACCATTTAATAATACAGTCTCGTTGGTACCCTCGACTATGGAACGCTGAAAACGACGTAAGCCACTTTTCTCCTAAAACAGTTTTCCCTGTAGAATTGCTATCAAAAGAACTAAACACTAGTAGTATTCAGAATTAAGACGCTCTCAATCTGAAATACGTGCCTTCGACACGTATCGGTACCCATGAGTTTGCTTAGCTGAGTTAAAGTACAGCAAAGCTTGTCGCCTTAACAATGCAACTTTTGCTTGAAGTGGGGCGCATTCACATTTAACGTCCGTTTTACAGGTCCTTTAAACGTATATGTTATTAACGTATGTAGTTGTATAAGCGAGTTCACATAATGGTATTTCGGATCCAGTGAAAACCGATCCGACAAAATAGCAGCAATCCGTTTTGGGTCCGTTTAAACGTGTTATTAGCGTGTATGTGGTTGTATGGGCCAATTCACACATAATACAGTATTTCGGATCCAGTAGAAAATAACGATCCGACAAAATAGCAGCAATCCGTTTTACGGGTCCGTTTAAACGTGTTATTAGCGATGTAGTCAGTTGTATGGAATTCACACATATACAGTATTTCGGATCCAGTAGAAATATGATCCGACAAAATAGCAGCAATCCGTTTTACAGGGTCCGTTTAAACGTGTTGTGGCGTGTGTAGTTGTATGAGCCAATTCACACATAATACGATTTCGGATCAGTAGAAATACCGATCCGACAAAATGGCAGCAATCCGTTTTACAGGTCCGTTTAAACGTATGTGTTATTAGCGTGTGTGTGCTGTATGAGCCAATTCACATAATACAGTATTTCGGATCCAGTAGAAAATACCGATCCGACAAAATAGCAGCAATCCGTTTTAAGGTCCGTTTAAACGTATGTGTTATTAGCGTGTGTAGTTGGCATGAGCCAATTCACATATTACATATTTCGGATCCAGTAGAAAATACCGATCCGACAAAATAGGCAATCCGTTTACAGGTCCGTTTAAACGTATGTGTTATTAGCGTGTGTAGTTGTATGAGCCAATTCACACATAATACAGTATTTCGGATCCAGTAGAAATACCGATCCGACAAAGGCAGCAATCCGTTTTACAGGTCCGTTTAAACGTAGTGTATTAGCGTGTGTTATTGGTTAGCGAGGCCAATTCCACATAATACGGTATTTCGGATCCAGTAGAAAATAACGATCCGACAAAATAGCAACAATCCGTTTTACAGGTCCGTTTAAACGTATGTGTTATTAGCGTGTGTAGTTGTATGAGCCAATTCACACATAATACAGTACAGGATCAGTGAAAATAACGATCCGACAAAATAGCAGCAATCCGTTTTACAGATCCGTTTAAACGTGTGTTGTTAGCGTATTAGTTGTCTGAGCCAATTCACATACAGATATTTCGGATCCAGTAGAAAATAACGATCCGACAAAATAGCAGCAATCCGTTTTGCAGGGTCCGTTTTAACACGTGTTATTAGCGTGTGTAGTTGTATGAGCCAATTCACATAATACAGTATTTCGGATCAGCAGTAGAAAATAACGATCCGACAAAATAACAGCAATCCGTTTTAGGTCGTTTAAACGTGTGTTCGTAACATGTATGTTATAGCGTATGGTTGTATGAGCCAGTTCACATAATTATTTTCGGATCCAGTATACTGATCCGTTTATCGGATCGAACTGCGCGAGGCTTGGCACGGGGCTGCGGGGTGTGGTGCTGCACACAGCCGCCATTTGCCGGTTTAATTCCCAGAGTCGTGCACGTGTCCAGTGATCGCATAATCATGGCAAGCAATACGTTTAAAAATATTGATCAAGAAGTCTTCATAAATTGTATTGAATGTAGACCTGTTGTGTATGGGACAAAACACTGGAGATTTATAAAGATAAAATTACAAAAGCCGCAGCTTGGCGCGAAATATGCGTTATTCTAAATGAGGATTTTGAAGCTATGGAACATAAAGAAAGATAAGAATTTGGTAATACCATTTATATTATATTGTAATTTGTAATGGAAAGGATAATCCACTTTGCCCCACCAAAGCGCCTCACCACCGGCAACGGAAAAGTTAAATATTAATTGAAAAACGGCTATTTTATTGGTTTTTAACACGTTAACTGTCCCCATACAAAATTTTTAAATGACCCCATATGTCCAACACTAGTTAATCGATATTCGGTCTTGAATCGATACTGATATACTTCTTTTGTTTGTGTGTAAATAAAGTTACATCCTTAAAAATAGTTGTTTTATTATTTTCCCACTGGCAACATAATGCAAACTAAAACGTCATGTTTTCGTTTTATTTATTTGTTGGTCCTTTATTCTAAGTCCAAATAAGTAACACTAAATTACTGGACAAGTCCACGAAGTTAGAAGTCATATAGTGACACAAGGTGCCGTGTACGAACGGTGCACGGACGTGACCAGAGTGATGTACCTCATTCGGTTTCAGACTGGTAACGTGTTTTATGCCAGCGTGTTTGCGTTTGGCGGGTCAAAGTGGAAACATTGACCCTGATTTGGTTGCCACCAACTAAACTATTTTGGTTGGGTACCTCTCTTTCCTACAATTTAATATGTTAAGGACAAAAACAATCATTTTCATTTATTTTGGTTTGACGTTTCAGCCGACTAAATAAAATATACGCGATGAACGCAGCGATTCATGCGACCCGTGTATTCTTGATTTGGTAGGGTTACATTTGAGTGTAGTCGTGTTTCCAAACCGACGACTAAACGATTATGACCCTACCAAATGAAGAAAACACGTTTCGCACTGTGCTGCATCGCTCATCATTTAGTCGGTTGAAACATCAAATCCAATTAAAGAGTGATTGTTTTATCGTTATCATAACATTTGAAGGAAGAGGTAAATAGTTAAGTTAGTCTGTCAGGGCCATTGTTCTTTATTTTAAATAGCTTCATTCTGCCGAAACAGACTTAGATTCAGACACGAAATAGTTTTCGAGTTCGGTTCGGACTGAATTTGCAGTTCGACAACCTCGTACTGTTTCATCATCAGGTAGACTATTGAAATAAAATGCTTCGAATTCGGATATGTTGCCATCGTTTAAGCCCTCTTTTCCCCTACAAAGTTGTGTAGAACGGTATAAGCCTCAACTATCATATAGCTGTTGTTTTGTGGACGTCTAGAGGCTGGTGGAATACTCTCCACCTAGCAAGAATACCAAAAGCATTCAACGTATCGTCTAACTCTGGTCAAACGATAGTTATATCTTCTCACTTATTTACGTCCAAATGCGTCCCGCTAAATGGCCTTATTAAATTTTCGTGTAAACCGAAACCTTCGTCACCGATTATGACGTAGGAACTCTCATTTTGAGTTTGTCGTTAATGGGTATGGTTCTGTTAATTTGTAAACTGCCGTCTAGCATCATTTTCCAAAATGTCGATTCCTTGAATATTGATTAATCACATTCATTTCCATACGAACGCTAACATATAAAACGATAGTCAGAGTCCGATTGCTAATAATATGAAAAAAAAGTCTTTGGAATTTAGGCACATTGAGCCACTTTTGCAGGTTTCGAAGTCTAATGTGTGTACCGTCCACTGCTCGTAAACAGTGAGGAAAATTTGCTTTTGTGTCTAATCCATTTGCTATATGCTCCCATTCATTCACTGTTGTAGGAAGCGCAAAACTCGTCACTCAAGTTGTTCAATATACATCGTGAAACTTCCTTAATAATGTTGTTTGTAGTGACACACCGACACGAAAGACGTAATAAAGTTCTTGAAATGTACACCCAGATGCGGCATACCTAAAAAATGAATCAATTAGTGTATAGTATCAGGTACATATAATATTAAACTAAAAATATATAAAATTAAATATAGTAATTAATTACTGACAAGTCTATTTACTAAGCTATTTACAACGATCTTATATTATTATTTACTTGTTTCAGAAAAATACGTTATAAAAATGGAATACGACAAGAGATGCCTGGATACGAACATTGAGTGAGAAAAATTAAAGAAATCTAGACTTCTGCCTCAAATACCAAGCCTTACAAATATCACAATCAAATGGTATTTTTGAAAAAGTTGTCACCAGGTGAAACACGAGAACGTCCCAGGTAATGTTAATGAAACAAATAAGTCGGACAACATCTCGGAAACAGAAGAAATCAATAAAGAAAACGAAGAAGAACCTGGTCAGATTATGGAACAAAGTAGTAGTGACAGACAAAGAAAGAAAAGAATTTAGCCCAAAAAGGCAAACAAAAGAAATTTGAATGAAGTAGACACCAAAATGATTGAATACATGAATGATCAGTTAGAAAAAGTAAAAATGAGCCTGAAGATCCGAGATCTATCGTTATTCAAAGGTATTTTGCCGCAACTATCTTCACTTAATGAGCATCAAATTTTGGAATTTCAATCTGGAGTGATAAACCTTTACAAAATATTAAAAGTGGGAGATATGGTCAGTCAAACTACAGTGGTCTCCATATTACAAAATTCTAGCATCCCTTACCACACCCTAAGGTTATTTTAATAGAGCCACATCACCTGACTCTACTCCAGCAGTAGAAGATTCGCCATCAGTAGAATCTACAGTCAGCCAGAGTCAGACTTCCCAGATCTAACTATGTTTTAAAACAAATCTTTGTTTTCGTAAACCTTTGTCATTTTATTTAATTAATAGTAATAAAATAAAAGTTCTTACCTTAAAAATATCCCTAGTTTTACTTCAGAACCAGGCTTTTCTCCACCTTGTGTCTTTCTTTTTAAATCCTTTTCTAATCGTTTAAGAAGGCCATCGAAAGTAGACGTCGTCATGTGGAAATAAGCAAAAATTTAGATTCGTCTTCTCTTAGCTGACGCACAAGAGCAACCCTATACAAAATCTTAGCCTGTAATGGATGTATCCAATAACGCCGGAGCTTCCTCAGACGTAGACGACGATAGTACTAATACAACACGACAATGTCCATCCTCGTAGAAAAGTAGGCAAACACTGAAGAACGAAAGTGCAGTAGTTGCTGTGACTACCTCCATCGCGACGGATCCGTTAAAAGGATCCTGTAAAACGGAGGTATATGTGAACGCGCCCTGAAGCGTAGTGAGACAACGCTCGCTATGAGTCGGGACCACTTTGTTATGTCTGAAGCCCATATACAGCGATCGGATATCTCTGCAATATACGTGTTGAGTTTGAACGATTGCGTAAGTTGGGCACCCGGAGAGTGTACCGTCTCTATCTACCCAATATTGGGAACAAGACCGTAAATTTTAAACGTGATGATGCCAGGATTTACCACCACACCGCTCAGACATATACCTTGTAACAGTTTTTCATTTCAGATGAGCTCAAGCCCGCCGGCCGAATGCGACCGGACTGACGTGAATGGCGGTTTATCGTGTGCTCTCCTAAATGGGGTGCGGTTTAATTTAACCTAAAACGCATTAGCCAATGCACCTATGCCAAGAATCGAACCCAGTAAATCCCACTTCGAAGGAAGCTCATATACCGGTCAGCCATTTCCGCTCAAGGAATATTAAACACAAATATTACCATTAGGTCATCAGCAATGTAACCTATACTGTAGGTACGCATTTATCAGTAAAACGTTTCCAGTAATACTTATCTCTTCGAGCTAAACACACTTTTCACACAGCAGAGCCCGCATAAATGTTTGTCCACACAAAGCCGTCTGTGTTCCCCCCGCCGCCCGCCCCGCCTATCCACACGAGACCGCTGTAGACCTTTTCTAGGGGTTCGCCGTATCACCGAGTACGTTCAATTTCAATATAAGCAATATCCAATACGGCCTTTCGAGTACCGTATATGAATTCACAAACACATATCAGCTTTTATGGATATTTTATAAAAATGTAGACAGATACAGGCAAAAAATATAAATTATATGAAATATAGCGGTATATAAATAGAATAAGGGAAAATAAAATCACGTCACGAAAATAATGATTTGCCAATATCTTTCTTTAATTAAAATAATAATTAGCTTTAATGCCATAAGGAAAAACAATCCCTCACGAAAGCTGTTTCTGAACAAAATGTATATAAAGTTAAATATTCATTTTAGAGGTTCTATTCTTAATTTTAGGGCGAATAAGAACCTGCAAACATTTACTCATTTTGTTTGAAACCGTTCATTTTAGAAGATATTATTAGGAAGAGTTTTAGAGTTTTGTCATTTCAGAACATTCAATAACCAGAATAATCTTAATAGCAAAGATTTAGAGATATTGTGTAAAGTAATTTTAGAAAAATCTTTATATACTATCTCGCCCGCAGTTCATCCGCACGGATATAGAGTGTATTTTTTCATGCTTTATATCGAGCGATGTCTATTTCAATCACAATGCTGATGTCGGTCATGTTCTTCATTTTTCGATTTCACGTTCGTTGTCAATTCCGTTTCCAATCTGATTCACGATTTTGGTATCGATCCCTGTCACGCTCTGGATCCCTTTTCAGTTTGATCTCGATCTGGACCACAAATGGAACAGTTAAGTTTTAGAGTCTGATGTCGATGCCTCTCTCGACTACAGAGTCTATAACATTCCTTTATAGTGTTTCCGAAGGAAGAAACAGACAGTCACCAGAGAGTAAGAGTGGTCATCGCCTCCCGTGGGCGTTCGCAAACCAGAAAATTCACCAGCGTTGTCGGTCTCTTCGATTGGAATAGGATACCCGATGGAAGAAGGATTGATGAAGAAGAAGTGATGAGAGGGAAGAAATGGGTCACGGAACTCTCACTCACTGAAGGTTAATACAACAGCGGAGCTGCATCTATTCTATCAGTGTAGTGTGTCACCGATCAAAGCGGCCCATTTCGTGCTTCAACCAGTTGACCACTGCACTTTTACAACTCGATAAATTTCTACCGCTCTATATACTTCCGACCCCGTCCCGTTCTGGGTCTGATAGTGGTCGATTTTATATCACAACCACGCGAGCGATAGTTATATATTTAAGAAACCAGTACATTTATCGCATGAATTGTATAGAACTGAAAGTTTGAAAATGCAAGTTTCTTACACCTCCAAAGCCTTTGGAAGTTGATTTTATGAACCTTCATTCTTAACTAAGATCTATGTACTACTAAAAGAATTTCCTTACGAGTTTAAAGTCTTTAGGCTAAAAGTCATTAATTTTCGCGTACTTCAACAATGACGGACTTTCACATAAATTTTCATCCATTGTTTTAGACTCTTAAAATTAAATATTCAAAATTATTTTGCTTATATATGTCGCTTAAATAACCTCTAATCACGTTTTATATTTATAGATTTTAGGATTCCAAAGATATCGTGAATGGATCGTTGATTATGTGTATGTTTATATATGTACGTGTATGAATTACAACTGATCAATGGATCAGTAACTCAATATGCACATACATTGTCTACAAATGCTTTTTATACAAAAAGTGCTCAAGCGCGAGTCGGACCACCCACGTAGAAAGGATTTTGTATTATTGATAAACGCTTGCTTATATGCTTTTGATTAGAATTAACTTTTTTGTGGTAACTAAAATACCATTTAGAAAATAACATTTAGAAAATAAAAAATACAAACGGTTCAAATCAATTTTAGTCTTCGAATATCAAAATCTGATGATTCTACCTTCTTCATATAAATGATCTACCTCAGTAACTTTTGCACCAATAAATAGAACTTGTCTATTAGTCTTCGGTCTATCAATTTAGCAATATTGTTTTGTGCAATTTTAATTTACGTATATTTTTCGTTTTCGGTAAGGACTTATAGATTAAGACTGTTATTAAGGTTTTCTCTAAGTTAGTAGTGTTTAGTTAGTAAGATCCTATACAGAATGGATTTCATCATGCATCTTTTCGCAAACATTCATATCCTCATAAAACATTTTCCAAAGAAACCATAGTTATTAAAGTAGTTGTTTCTGGGTAAAATATTTTAGAACGTCTACGTAGAAATGTCCTACTGATAATAACTTTAGAACAGCTGATGCGTAGGTGCTGCTCTGTAGCGCGCCGCGCGGTCGGACAGTGATCCCCTCTGCGGACGCGATCAGTCGCAATCCTGCATCGCTAAGCGTTCGTCATATCCGTCAGCGACCGATCGCGCCCGCACTTGCTTACTGGCCGAGCATTTATTGGGATTGCGTCTATATTATTTTATATGAATACTTTCGGTGATGTAATTGAATATTTGCAAATATTTGAAGATGCATGATCGAATCCATCCTGTGTATCACGTTATTATTTTTTTAATAAATTTGTGTGGAGTAGTTACAACATAAACTCGCTTTCTATATATTTTCTTAAATATTATTAAAATTGCACATCTGACAGTAAATATGCGTCAGACTAACTTATTTTTCACCTTTCAAAATTAAGCCCTGCAATCAAATTTCATTTAATTACATCACATATGCGTGTTCGAGTGATCTGGCTTTTGATAGGAGCAACGAATTGCAACTTTATTCGACAAATGTATCTGTGAAAAATAGCCATGATAAACGGACAGGGAGACAAGAGTGATCCTATAAGAGTTCCGTTCATAAGTAATCCTATAAAGCGAACCTGACAATCGGTAATCTTATACACAAAGCAGTTGGAAGAGCGCTAGCGTGGTCAAACACGTGATCGAGCACTCGCGACTCCCGCGTTTGGAGCGCGCCCTTCTGAGCGCTTATTACTGGACGTTATAACAACATCCTAATACCTGAGCAGCCGAACTACGCTCGGTTTTCTGATTTGCCGTTGGAATATGATAACATCCGGATAAAGTTATATTTATAACAATAATATGTACGTAAGTACATAATATTGTATAAAATAAAAATAAAACTGATTTCAAAGCCTATTTAAATGATTCTTTAAGTTGCCGAAAAAAAACTAAATAGTTGTTTTGTAAACTGTTTAAAATTATTTAAAAGATTATGGTAGGCATTTTTTATTTTTTGTAAGTTATTTTTTGACTTCCCGCTAAGAAAATTGAATATTTTTAAAATTTACGGGAAGTAATGGTTTCACCCATTTTGCAAAAATCGAGTTCTCATCGAATCTCGACGTTCTGAGGGTCTAGGAAGCTTCCTTGATCATCCCTGAAATGATATCCGTATGTCTGTGTGTGTGTGTGTGTGTATATGTATGCGTGGATGTATGTAAACCTCTTATAACTTTTAAACGGCGACCGATCGAGCCACTATAAACGTTCCAAAGAGTTTCACCAAATTTAGATTTCCTGAAAGTTTGGGTCGATTGGTACGGGTAGATTTTGAGAAATTTTCAAAAACTAAGGATTTTTTTTTAATGTTTTTTTCAAAATAACTTTAAAATGGCTTGACCGATCTTTTCCAAAATCTAATCAGCTCTAAATCTATTAAATACACGTCGGATGCCGCAAACCGAATCAAAATCGGTTGATTCGTTTGTGAGAAATCGTTGTCGATAGAATCGAAAAAAACAGTTTTTGCAATAACTACGAAACAGCTTGATCGATCGATTTCAAATTCTAACCAGCTCTTGACCCTGTAAAACACGTCGATTTCAGTAAACCGGGTCAAAATCGGTTGATTCGTTTGCGAGAATCGTTGTCGAAATAAATTGAAACAAACCGTTTTTACTCAAAAATTGTCAAATCCGTATATTTTCGAGTGTTTTGAACTCGAAAATAGCGGGAAGTTTCAGGGTGGCCTACAAGGTTAACCTATTTTTTTCACATCTTTTAGTTATCGAGTACACTAATAACCATATAATTCATCTAGTTACTTTATTTGTTCGCTGATAATCATTCTAGGCCTTTATTTCTTCGACATTCTTAGTTTAAGTGCAACTACCAAATTACTCTTATACAAATGGCGTAAGTTATTCTTATCCTTTATAGTATGAAAGTTCAACAATTTATGCTGATTACAGTGGCATTCACTTCTACATTAAATTAGTTCACCCTGTTTCTAGTGTCATCGCTAAGAAGTTTCGATGTGTTCCTCTGCTAAGATTATCACGTTGAAATTACATAAACGAATGAAAATATGTAGATAAATTAAAAGAAATTTTAATTCTAGTATACTAGGTTCTACTAATAGCCATCAGAGTAGTTTATAGCAACAAATCTTAGTATTATCCTCTAACTCCTCACTGTTAATGAGGTACTCTGGATTCCATCATCTGCCCAGGAACACAAGATGATAACCACTAAAACAAAACTTGAATAAGTAAATAAGAGCTCAAACACACTACGTGCCTACGATATTTGAAGTACCTATCGATTTCCCTGGGATCCCATCATCAGATCCTGATTTGGTAATTATCGTACCACCTCTATAATATACTCTACCAAACAAATAAAAATTCAATCGGTTTGCGATTAACGAAGTTATCGCTGAACATGTGTATATAAAAATATACGCGGACGAACATAAAACCTTCTCCATTTGTGAATTCAGTTAATAATTTAGCTATTACCTGCTCTCCTCTAATAATGTCATCTGGCTTATTCAGATCACGAGCCCTTCAGAGCAATGATCCGCATTTGATCCTGACCACAAGCATGCTATTAAATTAAGACAAATTATAGCAATCAGTCTGTTTCTCCGGTTGTACGTTAATCCATTGTTTCTGAACGTCGTCACCTATATGGTGACAACAGGTCACCACTTGTTCGGTGTGGAACATTTATGGTTCAAGACCTTCAATGTAAAATAAAAAGTTTTAGGTTTTAAATTTGACACAAAGTCACTTAGATGCTTGTTTTGGAGACAACAAGTTTGAGATTCGATACTTAATCGGACGGAAACCTCCGATTAAGTATTCTTGATTTTTATAACTTGTTTCTCTCGACTTTTAGTACATTCTATACTCTCATTTTATTTATATTATTATTCATATTGTAAACATTAAAGACGTATCACACAATGAAAAGATGGTGGAATGGGGTGTGTCTCACTCAGCAACGGGAAATGAAAACGCACCGAAGACGTGTGGTCACCTTATACTACTGTAAAGTTCCTTATACGACCTATGTGTACAATTACTTCCCGCAGACCCTCTCGATATGAAATCGAAAACCCGATAGTAGATCATTATCATTTCTGTGCCCATATCAGGGCCCCGAACCGATAGAGGCGTACTTACAATAATAACAAGGTAACAATAGAGATCCGGTGACGAGGGTGGGGACGTGGCCGCAGCCGGAATTACAATCTGGGATTGAAATATCTGTTTCATAGGCGCGCGTCTGTCACTCGTTTGAAAAGAATTCAAGAGTAATCGAATATTCTTTACCTTTAAATCAAAAAATAAAATAACAATGTTGTATTCTAATATCGGAATAGGATGTTGGATTTTATAAAGAAGAAATCGGAATTCGAAACCAAACGATACGATAAGTGGTTTAAGGCAATCGTCTGATTATACATACATAGGGATGTTCAAGTACTACATATGGAACGTAAAGATTGGGAATGCTTATTCTTATTTTTGGTGAGTGAATTGTCAGGGACTATTTTAAATATTATGTATGACAAAAGAACAAACACTTTAAATAACTTTGAGGATTGTGATGAATCGTGATGCTAACGTTTAAACGGAGTTATAATTATAAATCAGTATAAATACTTAGGAGATTTTTCTTAAGTACCCTCGGTATGGTATCGCTTCCCTTCAATTATAGAGAAATTTGTTCTCCCTGGGACCTCATTTATTATAAACTCAATGCCGTTTACGGAATGGTTGACCGTGAGTTTTAAATAAAATCAAATCTTAGCACGTTCCTCGAGGAATATCTCTAATTGGTCTCGAACATTGTCACCGAACTGGCAGCTGACGTTGTCAGCCCCACTCGTATTACCATGGACTCGAGGTCCATTTCCTTCATTCTGAAATAAAATAATTGTGAAAATATGCCTTAAAATAGCTCAGTGGTTGAAACGACGTCTCAAAACCTTTTACATTCATACAATGAGCACACGGAGCGCACTATAAGAATACTGTCATCTTATTGCAATTCTTTGAAGAAAATTCCTGAATACGAAATTTTGAAATAAATCAATATGTACATCAAAAAAGACTAGAAGTTTGGTGGTTTGAAAAATGTAAAATGGCAGAGAACAGCTTAATGAGTTAAAAACCCGTTAGAGGTATTTTATTCATTTTTAAGATTGAAAGTTTGTACCTTACAATATTGAATACATATTTTGCTTTCATATTGTCATGTTCAGCATACACTAGAGAGGTTTTATAGTACGTGTACATGTATATAAAATTACATCTACCTTATCTAGCAGACTGTACAGGCTGTTCTCCTGGCGAGCTCCATCGACAGCGATCCGCTCTGATCGATCATCTTTATTTAGCAGCGCTATACGCGACGTGTTTACCCTGGAAGCTCGCTATGTCCCAGTGCCGCCCACACGAAACATTTCTATTAGGGTACCAATACCAAATACGAATTATCGTAAGTCACAATTCGTATTCGTGGTTTGCTACGCTTTTTGCAGAATAGAGAAAAAACTTATACAATCTTAGCACAAAATTGCTTAAGCTTTGTTGCAAAAATTTTTCTGAGAATTTCATTGCTCGTTGTCGAGTTTTACAGAAAAAGACACTAGAATTCATGGATATTGGACCACTGACTGGTCATTATAGTAGCTTCAAAGATAAGCACTACCACACTTATTAGGAATTTTAGTTTGAGGGTTGGGCGCTCCACACTAGCTTAGTGAGGATGGATGATGGACGCTGGTCTAATTCATTCATTTCTGATTTCTCCTGTTCAGGTCCACAGCAGATGTTAGTAGATATATAAATACACTTGCATCGAATCCAAAGTCGTGTCGAAATTTCCAAGCAGTGTATAAAGAACTTTGGAAAATTGAGATTTTGAATATAAGACCATGTATACATTTACTAAATAAATAATAATTTCGAGTTTTTTTCAGAGATAAATAATTGTATTCAGGATTATGATCTTTAATTATTGCAATATTTAACTAAACTATCTTACTTTCAGTTTAAGATACTTATTCATTCAATATACATATGTATCTGTGGTAGAGCCATAGTGTGGCCAACAAAAATGGTCTGACTCGGTCGGTGAAATATCACACTCTCTACGGACGTGGAGAAGCAGCTTTCTGTTTGGTTTCGTTCTTGAGTGAGAGTTACAATGGCTCACTGATATGTAATGGGAATAGGACATGTGATGGGTGATGGAGTGATGATGGATGAAGCCATCACATATCCTATTCCTCCTAGAAACCGACAATGCGTGACTCCTCTGTAACTGCGAATGTGAGCGGCGGAAATCACTGAAAAATACTCTGATGGCTCGCTCTGCCTATTTTTTTGCCCCTCGAATATGTGATATGTATAAAAAATGTGTATATAAAATTCTTGTTTCTTTCATGTGTAATAATTACCAAACCAATAAAACGTATTTAACACCCATTATTTCATCAGTATTGTTATTATTCATAAAAAATAGTAATATTAGCAAGTAGTGAGAATAATGACAACACAACCAGTGGATTGTCTGTACAATGCGGTATCAATGGTGGCAGTTAATGTGAAGGCTCCCCGGTTAGCTCGGCAGGCGCCGGGCGCGGCGACCCTCGTCACGCCAAGACCAGCTCGTCGGCAATATACGCCCTATCTCTATTTGTTTAACCGAAAACGTCTGTTAACGGCTCAATCTGCTTAAGTAGAAATAATAATTACGTAAGCTCGCAAACCTAAGGGCCAAATATATTGGTACACGATTAATAGATTTCGAAAGCCTTTCCTAAATTTGAGTTTGAAAAATAAGCGATAAAAATCAGATTAGCAGAAGCAAGATTCGGAGACGTTATTTTAGGAAGAAATTATATTTATCAAAGTTTACTATACAAATATGTCCTACAGAATACCGGGGTGGAGTCTTTTTTCTTAGGAAGAATTTAATAGGCACTGTAGCGCGCACTTGTCATTTATTTGAAATACAAATATTCATCGGTATACGCTCGGTAAACTTCGGCTCAATTCGAGTCGGGAGCCGTTAAAGCCGAACGCGGCGAGGTCCCGCCCAGCCCGCTTGACATGTGTACGGTTATTGCAAAATTCAATGTAATTATATAATTTTAAGGTATTTCCTCTAAACAATATGTTTGCGTGTACACTGGTGGACATTAAACTGATTTGTTTCATCTTTGTGTCGTTATTTAAATGATTAACCCACCATCGCACGCTACAGTGATCGCGCGCGGGCCTCTGAGTAGCCGGTAGTTTAATCCGTTTTCATTGTTGTGTGGGTGCCGCGGATTCAAAATCACATATGTGCTGTCCTGTCTCCTAGTTGCGTAAGCTTGTGCTTCACGATGCCACGTAAAGAGCATATCGAGCCCGCTACGACAGCTCGAGACGACGAACATCACGATGGTTCTGGGATCGTCACCAGGGCTCAGGCTGCCGCCGCCCTCTGACCGGCTCGTCGGTGGCACCACGGTCCCCGTGTCTGACTTGCGCGACGGTGCCGATTCATCTCCGTGTATGTCCGCGCCTACGGCCACACCTGCACCACTTTTGGCTGGAGTTTCTGAAGATCAGTTGGCTGCCTTGCTTTCGACCCTGGCCAGGTCACGCGGGTCCAATCGTATTCTTATACAATCATTATGGCACCGGCGCCGAACGGCGATGGAATGACCTCGCCGACCCCGGCTCTGCTGCTCTCGGGTCACCGTTCTGCAGCGCCGCATCTGCACGTTCTGGAAGTTTTGCAAAATGCACGGCTCGTTTTGATGGTAGTGCCAGTGATCCTGACGTGCTCGAAACATTCCTAGACGCCATCGAGGTCTACAAAGAATGCTTGAATATTAACGATGAGCACGCCCTCCGTGGATTACCTATTCTTCTGACCGGTAATGCCGCGGTATGGTGGCGCGGTATCAAATCGACGGTGTCTACGTGGCCGGACGCTGTTTATAAACTTCGATCTATGTATGGTGTGCCGCGACCAGCTCATAAAATTTTAGGGATATTTTCTCTGGGAACAGGGTTCCGTGCGCGCCGATATATTCATTACGCGAGTTCGCGCGCTTTCGCCAAATTACCATACGAATTAAGTGAAATTACAAAATAGACATTGTTTACGGTTTGCTCGATCGCCGCATAAACGTGTACCTCGTGAGTTAATACATTCATTAGACGTTTTAGTGAATAAATCACGACCCGTGGAGAGTCTCTGGCTGAAGCTGTAACTACAAAGGCGGGGCCGCCGACCGTGTTCTGCGCCTGGTAGGCTGCCCGCCGGCCGCGTCGAGTGGCCGGCGCGCGCCAGGCTTCATCGCCCAGCGCCGGCGGCGGCCGAGCATGAGTCACGCCGCTTCGTCGCGCGTCACCCCGCCCGCTCTCGACACGAGTAGTGCCGTTTCGCCCGGTGTCCACGGCTCGAGCGTCGGATAACGGTGACACGCATCCGCGCGCTCTTTCGAATATACGGCAGCTAAGTAAATTTAGTAATAAGACTTATTGTGTTTACTGTCGTAAAACAGGTCATAATCGTGATAATTGTGCTCAGTTAAAACGTAAAAATGTTACGTCTTCCTCTCTTAGTTGCTATGGTTGTGGTACTAAAGGTGTAATTCGCGCTAATTGTGATTCATGTAAACAACAAAAGAATCGTTTTCGTCTTGTGATTTTGCTTATAATGATAGTTTCTAGTAGTAATGTTTGCAAAATGATTTATCTACGAATGCTATGTCTAATAATTTTGTTTATGGGTGTCTTATGATCCTACGAGTGTTCAGAATTTTAACGAAAATGTAATATCTATGAATATAAGTGCTTTACACTGCGGGGACTGACACGGTCGACGCCTTGTGCCGGCGCTTCGTGCGATGGCCGGCTATCTTGGTATAAAAGTGTTAGGCATTACTGGGACTGGGTTGATAGATACCGCCGCTAAACGAAGTATTGCAGGTTCATCTTTGTACGCGCTATTGGTTAAACGTGGTCAAAAGTTCCGTAGCAGTAAAATGATAGTAAAGCTTGCCGACGGTTCTGTCAATAATATTAATGTTAAACTTGCGGACGTAATCGTCACTCTTAAGCATTTAAATATTCCTTTGACGTTTATTATTTTGCCTAATTCAAGTAATAACGAAACTTTATTAGGTATCGATTTCATACGTAAAGCCGGTTTGATTATTAATCTTTCTACAAATACATGGTTGACAGCCGATCGACCTCATGTCATTTATCCTCTTAGGTGTGAAACTGTGCACACGATCGAATGTGCTTCTACGGATGTTTTGAGGATCGACGAAGGTACAATGCTGTCCCCGCCAGAAAGAGATGATCTAGCCCGACTACTACAGGAATATCAAGATATTTTTACACAAGGGGAGGACCGACGACGTTTGCGGAACATCGCATTGATACCGGTGACCACCCTCCTATGCAGTGCCGCCCTGCCGCCTAATACCTTACCTTTTGAAGCTTGTTGACACTCTCCAAACAGTAAAGAAAGCTGAGCGGCAACAAGACTTACGTAAATCTCTAAGGATAAGAGTCGACGGGATGGTACCCTAATTGTCGGTGACTTGGTACTTATGAAAACCACGTTCTCAGTAGTAGCATAAGGAGGTGACTTCAAGTTTGTACCTAAACGTGACGGTCCGTACCTTATCCACAAAAGGTCAGTCCGACGACATATTTGTTGGCTTATCCAGAGACACCCGATAAGCCCATCGGTAAGTATCACATCTCGGATTTAAAAGGTACCATGCGCGGGAGGGATGCATGTTCTAATGTACCGGAACCAGTTATCCCGAAACGACGTCGAGGTAGGCCGCGTAAAATACCTATTATACAGTAAATCGTTTGACTAGGTGTGAGGACCTCCTAGTCAAAGGGGACTTGTCACATTTATTTGAAATACAAATATTCATCGGTATACGCTCGGTAAACTTCGGCACAATTCGAGTCGGAGCCGTTAAAAGCCGAACGCGCACCGGGGCAGTCCGCCGCAGCCCGCTTGACATGTGTACGGTTATTGCAAAATTCAATGTAATTATATAATTTTAAGGTATTTCCTCTAAACAATATGTTTGCGTGTACACTGGTGGACATTAAACTGATTTGTTTCATCTTTGTGTGTCGTTATTTAAATGATTAACCCACCGTCGCACGCTACAGCACAAGTAATGCAGACACTTGTAAAAACTTGTTAAAGAGGAGATCCCAAGAATTTTAAACAATAGAGAATGCTTACTATCATTATTTATTAACGAAAACAAACAATAGAAAGGCAAAGGTAAATATTAAATAACATTACTGTTAGCAAGATATTATCTCTAGTCCTGACTGTCAAACAAAATGGCTGTCAATATAAATACAGTTCAAGATTTTGCCATTAACAATAGAATTTATCGAGCAGTAAATATGATGAAGATATCGAACTGATTACGCAAACAATGGAATGGAAAATTCATAATCAATCTGTTGTTGCGATTTAAAATATTTAAATTATTATAGGAGTCAACCATGGGATATGCTGTCCATTTCATGATTTACGAAAAAAGTGATTAAATCGACTTAAAACTGATGAAAAAACTATTAAAGAATATTTCAACGTGGTTTTTTACAATCATGTTTAAACTTAACAACATTATAAAAATTGTTAATTATAAGATTAAGAGTAGTTTCAAAACATTTTATTTCTTCAAGTCAGCAATTTTTGTACATAAATTTATACATGCAAGATAAGACACGACATGTTTCGAAAACGATATCCATGAAAATTTTTATTCTGATTTTAAAGGTTTACTTTTCCAGTTTATCTACATAGGTGTCTTCCCTGGAAGAACGAAATAAAAATCTAAATATTGTTTTATTTAGCATCATTGGCGGAGTTAAGGTGATTGACAGTTAATTACATAGTAGTTGCGTTATTGTTTATCAACGTAAAACAGATTATAGACTGCGCAACATAAATAAAATACGTAAATATATTAAGTTGTAGAGTAATAAATATAACCAACTTTTAGCATGGTAAGTATAACGACGATTTCTGACATCGCCGCGTAAGCCCGCACTACGGATTATCCTTCACAGGCTTCGGTGAACGGATTTCTTGCGGTGTGGTGGGCAAATGATGGACAGCGTTTTCAGGCGATCAAGACTTCTATATTTCAGCCGAGCTTCATTTATGGCGGTCGAAGTACAACTGTGACGGATGCACCAATCTAGCTGCATTTTATAGATTGTGCATCCGCCTGAACATATGAGTTGCATACATTTTAATTGAGGAGGTATAGCCATGCACT
>BGZK01003700.1:0-20897 GCA_005406025.1 Eumeta japonica
ACCTTTTGAGAACGCCTCGTGTGATTTCACATATTTAACGGAATATTACTTACAAACTCAAGTTAATCTTAGTTTCCTTAAGACTTTGCTAATTAATTTTGATTGCAATAATTAAATTGAAGCCGTAACACAATCTCCTCTCTTTTATTTAGAATTTTATTTTGTTTGTTAAACGCGCTTCGCGTTTAATAATATAACAAACTGGTAATTAAGACTAAAATTTAATTTTAGTCTTTATGTCTTAGCATTGGCTTAGCTCTAAATGATTTTCTAAAACTATTCAAGCAAATGACATTAATATACTTATGCATTATTAGGATTAACCAATTTTTCTACCATCGCAAAACTTACTGTTACGTTATATTTCAGAGATTTTTGGAAACGTCATTATTTTATTGCAAAAAAAGTAAAACAGTTTAAATTTTGCTAACAGTTACAACTTCTTATATTGAGCGAAAACACTTTTTGTTTTATTAAGTAAATGGTAAACGACACTTAGCGGAAAGTATTTTTATGAAAGTAATAAAAGCATTTCAGGGTAAAAATACGTGGGCAACACCGAAAATTTCTGGATTCCTATTAACAAGACCATATACTATGTTTATGATATTTTATTATCTTTTGAAGTACATTCCATTAACATTCACACATTTTTGCAACTTTTTAGAACCATTGTAACAATCAATTGTAAAAAACAGTTGTGAAAAGCACCCACACTCAGAAATGTCTTCCATGATCTTTTTGAATGCACTCATCTCGCGTCTTACTAATTTTAGATTATGAAAAAACGTCTTAAGGTGTAAGGTTCAGACTTTACGGCACATTCGTCATTAGTTCTACACTTGAGACCTACAGAAACTCCTTCGTTACCTTAACGGAATGTGTGGACTCGTCGATTTGGTGAAATAGGATTTCGGAAAGACGTTTTTCGCAAACTTTTTCAAACACTCTGGGCAAGCAGATACTTAGTACTACTTCGCAGGTACTGCCTTTTGATTTTTAAATGATTATGCCTTATGATTTTATTGTAAATCCTGATTTGTCCAATAAAGAAGAAGAAAGAATGGGAATATTTTGTTCCCAATACTTTTTTTTAACGTTCGTCAACTAATCTATGGAAACGTACAACGTGTGTGCGAAACATTAAAGACAGTCCTGAAAAGAACTGCGGTACATCCGGCGGAAATTGCGAGCTGTATGACCGAACGCCGCATCGCACACGTCATCGCCACACCACGGGCCTTGCGCGCCGCTCCGACGTCAAGATGCAGCCGCCCGCCGCCGCGGCATCTGTCGGCCGTCTGACGAAGTCGAGCGACAGCGGGATACTTAAACACGACGCGCGGCGTGCTCTTTGCGATGCGCCAGGCGTTGGTCGCCGAATCGATCGAAAACAATCGAAACAATTGTAGAACAATTAATGCATTAACGATCGTTTCTATTGGTTAAAATTCTGGATTTTTGATTGCCGGATTTTGTGAATCCATTGTTCACGGAATTATAATATAATATACAATCACATCTATTTCCCTGAATGATAGGTACCATAGATTTCCCGCGTAGTACGTACGTACATACGTAGTAATACGATCTTTGCATATCTCTTTTGCCTCGCTGACATCCATCAATCTTTTCATCTAAGCTCATCGGTTTATGATACTTAAAATTTGGCCCTTTTAATATACCACCTAGAGGATTTTCTAGAATGACCCTTGCCGATCTTTATTATATAGATTTGTTTTGTCAGTCTACTTCCTTTCGTCCTCTTCAGATGGCCAAATCCGCAACAGCACCTCTCTCTGGTCACTACATCTTCCTTCAAACTACACACTCTCTTACATCACTTTCTACATATATCTTTCCGCGACACTCCACCTACTACGCAGCGATCATCTCCATTGAATTGATCCAACTTTTATTTTCTTATATATTATTCCGTGATAGCTGGATATGGACTCAGTTATCACGGAATAATACTCTAGAGAATAAACTTATTGACAATATTACACGCAATTTATACAGTTAGTAGCTGCTACACTTAAAGCAACCCAGCATCCTTTTCGTCATAAATCTTTAAGTGTAAAGACTCGTTCTGCTGATTGGCATGATTGCGGATTTTCTTTCGTGTTCAATGCAACACTATACAGCCAACGATTGTACTCCGTCTTATACTCCATTGCGCGGTTGCTTATAATCATTCGTTAAATTATGAGCTATCCATCGAGTGCATAGCTTTCGAACCGTCAGATGTTCACAAAACCCTTCTGCACTTGCTCATATCAATAGCTACCTAATACGGAGCGAATTTTGTCATCGGTAATTTTTAAACTGTTTTAATGAGTTGTTATACAGTGTCAATAATAGATAGTTTTGTTAACTAAATCACCGAACAACCTTCACGCAAATCGTCAATAGTCGTCGTGTTTCACATCTGAATTCACTGAACAGGGATGTAGAGTTAAGAAATGATGCTGTATCACTAAATACCATTTGAAGTCTCTGACAACTTTCTTGTTAACCAAGCCACATCGAAAACTTTAAAAACTCATGGCGCAAATATTCTATCGATCTAATTTCAATGTAATGCTAATACACAATTTACAAAGTTATGTCGCAATAAAAATAAATGATAATTCTCACTAACTGAAACGTAACTGACTCCCAAAGAGTCCCAATTTCAAAAAGAAATTGTTTTTAGTATTCTTACTATAAATGACTAATTTTAAAAATTTTAATATGCCATATATATATACCTATTTTATTATATACTAGCTTTACCCGTGGTTCCGCGCTTATATCTCAAATTATTTCCTTGATCGTTGATATCGCCCTATCATAAAATCAAGATTTAAATCCTGTATATCGTTCTCGATTCTGATCCCAGTCCTGCTCTCGATGTCAATTTCTGTCATTATCGACTCCTATCGCGGACCCGCTTTGATTCTGTCTCCGGGATCTTGAACTAAAACAATTCGATTTCATTCTCGATCTCAGTCCCGCTTTAAACTTTGACCTCAGTATTTGCTATTTACTCCGATTCTAGTTCTGATGTTGTGTTTAGTGTCAATTTTCCACTCGATTTTGACCTTGGTTTCATTTTTCGATTTCAGCCCGCTTTCGACTTTCAATTCTATTCCTTGTCCTGTGATTTCGACTCTGCTACCAATCACAGGTCTGATTTGAACGAACGTAGCAAATAGCATCAAAATAACATTTTCGAATTTAATAAAGAAATTTTATTGAGATGACGCGAAGACTAGAATCTGAAGGTGCTCGCAAGCGGTTTAGCGAGGAATTTCAGGCCCAGGCTTCGGGGAAATGGTAACTGATGTGTCAAAGTTCGATCCGGAAGAGTTGCCATTCATCACAATATGAACGATACTACCATTACTAAAAATATTAATGTAACTGTAAGACAGGAGAAATTAGCAAGTTCAATAGTGACATCAGTCGGTGAGTTCGGTGTAACTGAATACAAAATGGAAGATAGCAACAAAATAACGTTAACATATTCCAAGTTTTCACTTAATAATTGTTATAATTAAAATATATGTCTATATATATAAAACTGATATCACTTTGTATAAGAAAGTTCATTTAATTTTAGAATTTAAATTAAACTTTACCAACCGTATCTCTCCAGTCTGTTTATTTTTATCTTAATAAATTATTTGCGTGCAATTAAAACAATATTTTAATTACTCAAAAAGTATAACTTTTCATGCGCGTACATAAATACACGCACCGTTATTTTATACGTATTTGTTATTTTTAAAACTGTTATATATATTTATATACATAAAATAATGACATATCAAATAAGTGCTAAAATGAAACACCTGTAATCAACAAACTCGCATAAAACGACTGATAATTGTCAACGAAACGGAAAAGTTATGCAAGATCGAACCACCCTGAAGGCTGGTGGTTTTGGTGTACTTTTACAAAAGACTTGTGGTTATATTGTATTGTGTGTGAAGCTTACACTTTAAATTTATTACAGGTGATCAAAATTTGTACTTTGCACAAGCATCTTTTACTGGCGTTTTCTGTTTTACAAATAAAAGACATACTTTTTATTTACAAAATATTATAATTATTTCAGGTTACAGTGAGGGCAGCCTTCACTCACTTCACCGCCCAACTACCCAGCAGAGGTGAACCCTGCGCCACCCGCGCCCGCCGTCCCACCACGTCCCCGACCCCGATCCCGCATCCTCGCAACACCAGCAGCCGGCGCCTCCGCCTATCTCTACGCCCTTCTCCAGCTGTCCACTTCCGCCGACGCCGCCGACTCGCCTTTTCTCCATGTGCAGCTTCAGTCTTCACCTGTCTCTCCCCTCCTCCGGCACCGGCGAGCGGCAGTCCATCTCCATGTGCTACACGAGCACAGGCGCGCTCCTCTCGTTGCCGCCTAGAAGAGGACATCTACCGGCCGTACTGCCTGGAGCGCGGGCGCACCAGCGGCCGGAGGAAGACCACGCCGCGCACGCCATCCTAGATCTGAGCCAACATGCCGTGTTCTTGGCGACGCCGCCGCGAGTCGATCCGCCGCCGCCGGAACCGCCGCTACCCGCCGAGCCGCCCGCGCCCGCTCCTCCCGCCGCCTCGAGCAGTCGGGCGCCCGCGTGAAACAATCGCCTACACCTATGACGCTTTCTTCGTGGTGACGGACGTTCCAAACGACGCAATTACGCCAACACGCATGTCGCAGAACCTGCGCCGCAGCCCGAGCCAAGTCTAAGTACACGTGCGGCGAGTGCGAAACGGTATGCTACTTCTTCTAATCTCGCGACACAAACAGACCCATCGCAGTCTAGACTCCGTGGCGGCGAAGCGCTGCGGCGAGTGCGGGAAGGCGTACGTGTCTATGCCGGCGCTCGCCATGCCGTGCTGACCCACCAGCTGTCTCGTGTGCGGCGTGTGCGGGAAACTATTCTCGCGGCCGTGGCTCCTGCAAGTCACCTGCGCTCGCACACCGGCGAAGCCGTACGGATGTGCACTGTGGAAGGCTTTTGCCGATCGATCGAACCTGCGCGCGCACATGCAAACGCATTCTGCGGACAAAAATTTCGAATGTACGCGATGCCATAAGACATTCGCGCTAAAAGCTACCTCAACAAACACCAGGAGTCGGCTTGTGTGCGCGAGGAGGAGCCGGCGGGGGAGCAGGCCGCGGCGCGCGACGACAGCGGCTAGCGCCGCCGCCGCGCCCGCCGCTCGCATCGAGGTATTACACGGCGCGTCCGCCGACGCGTCGACTCTAACGTAAAGTATTAATATGAATTTAGTTTTAGCGTAATATTAATGGGGAGAAGCGTAAGGACGCCACTCAGCGCACCTCGACTCGAGCAACGTTTCACGACAACGAATCGCGTACGAGCCCGTAGCGCCGCGCCGCAGCGCGGCCCCTAGTCCCCTAGCGACGTACGTCCCGTACCCTAAAACTATTGCATATGATGTATATACGTCAATAAATATACCCTATATAGACGTATCGAGATATGAATGAAACTAATATCTTTTGTAGGTGATTTTACAAACGCTAAGTAGATATATGATAGGCAGTAAGGTGGTGTAGTAGGTAAGGAGAGCGGCGGAGGCGGTGGCGGCGGGCGCGGGTGCGGCGACGACTCCGCCAATAGTTTCCGTCCTCGAGGCCGCACCCGCGACAGGAGCCGGGACGCCGGGGCAGTCGGGCCGGCCGCGCCGCCGCCCGCCGCACAGTGCCTTAGCGGCGCAGCCTGCGCCCGCCCGCCCCGAGCGCCGCCCCTCGCGGTCTCTAACATAACCGGCAATAACGTAATCTAATGTAAGATAGACTACAGTAGAGATATGGGAGCGAGCACCAGGTGCTCGGCTCGTCGAATGGGTATTCAAAAGCAATAATAATGTAGGCACTAATTTAGTCGCGCACCGCTGTCGATGCGAGTCACAGCAAGGCGTCCAGCCCCTTAGCCGTAGCCAGCCCAGCAGCACCCCGCCCAGGCCGGCTCGTCCGCCCTCCACACCGGCCTCATGGCCTCACACTCCTAGGCCGGTGCCGGTCTCTCTTCTCTCTTACCCTAGACTATAGTTAGTGCCTCGATTGTCAATTGATCCTTCCGTTTCATGCTGTCAATTAAATGTCAAATATTTGAAAAAATATATCCTTATATGTAAAATTTATACGATACCATATAGACAGATATATGCTTGCGATCGGCAGGTCCTCCGTAAGTCACCTCGGCCCATCCCACTTTCCGGGTCGTCGGCCGCGCCGATCGCCGGTCGACGGCACACCGCTAGTCCCCAGCCAAGAGGCACTCGCTGTTCCTAGTCCTTATATTCCAATTCCCAAGTATTCCTACTAGCTGTAGAGGTAGTGCCACATTTACTATCTAGCAACTAAATCCTTCTTATTGAATCATTCGTTTCCTTTAGAACTAGACTTTATCGGACAAAGGTTGCGCGTAAAAAGCAATATTATGTAACCTGATAAGCAATATTAACGTAGAGTATTTAACGAGGAGTTAACTTGTTTTGTGTAGACTTTTAATGTTTTGGTGCTCGGGTGCGGCGTCAACCGCGAGGACGTAAACGAATCGAACATCGAATTATATTGTAATTAATAAAAAATACGTTAATTTGTGTGCGAATTCTATTTTACGATGGTAATATGATGCACGTATATTATCGTCTTAGGCCCTATATTTATATGTAGGTTGACCATTTTGTTAATCTAATTGAAGGAGTCTTTAGGTCGTATAACCCTTCTTTGCTCTCATCGGCATTATTCTATAACTCTAAGTAATTTAATTAAATCTCCTAGCTTTCATCCAGTCGTTGTAGTGTATTCAAAATTAAGGCTTTTATGAAACTAAATCGAGATATTTTATTCAAATATTTATACTAACGTTATGAATGTAGCAATAAAATATAAACGAAACCAATTTATACAAAATTATACATTTTAGTGTAAATATTTCCAATGTACCAAAATTCCCCTTCTTTACAATTCGGTAGTTATAGGCCTAATATTATATAGCGAAAAGAAACGAAATTGATTGAATTAGGACCAGAAATAAAATCGATCGCAAATTTAAAAGTAACAAACAATCGAAAATAAAGCATTCACAAAACGTAATTTCGTCGCCGAACTTAAAGATGTGAATAAATATCCTATCTTACCCATATACAATTGCAATATGGCTGTCATAAAATGCAATAAAATATGCTTCAGATCTTTCAGACTCCTTGAAACCATATACAAATCTTAGAACCATCGAAAATTAAAGTTTAACCTTATAAAATTTAAGATAAGTAACATTGCCGAGTAGCAATAAATTTAAAGACTTAAAAGTTAAATAACAAAGCAATATTCAAGCAATATAGATGTTTTACTTCTAATTTCGTTTATTTGTAAGCGTGAAAATAATTGTTAGGTGACTTCATCCGATGATTAAAAAAAATTATGCGAGCATGCGTTCACGATTGCAAACGTAGAATGTGAAAGGTGATATATTAGTATATCTACGGTGGAGAACACGTTTGCGTAATTATTGTTATGATGTATCTATAAATTTATGTATATGTGCACGCGCAATCGTAATGTCGGCCGACGTAAAACCGAATAATACGGTAGGTGTTCGGATGCTAGCGTCGGACGTTTGTATATTCTTCTCTCTAGTATTGTCGAGTAGTACCTGTATTTTATATTAATAATTCTAAATGCCGTTTTGGCGAAAAAATATTTTTCTGTCCGAATACCGCGAACAATGAGACTATTACATTTGATCGATAAAGTGTTATACCAGTATGGCGATGTCGCGAAATAAATTTTTATATATGTCATATAAATATAGATATGAATTCGTAAGGAATCAAATAAATAGAAGTCATCGCTAATGAATTGTGCCTAGAAATACACGACCATTCTTTGTAAACTTTACAAATTCAGTATTTTCGAAGCTAACGCAACGGCGGTAGTCGAGAGCGTTATATACCTACGCATGCGTATTATGGAACCGGTTATGGTTGTTTAGGGAGCGATAGTTCGTGAAAGGCGAGAGGGCATGCGCTTAAATGTACAAAGCAACGCGGGCGGCATAACCGTTTGAACTTTGGGTCGGCGGGTTTAATCTCTTAATGACTGAATTTTTGTATTAGATAACAACGCACTTAAAGCGAAAACATTAGAAATAGGAGTTAATTTAATAATAGCCGCGTCATCGACCGAAACAGATATAGCATCGATAATGAAAGTTCTGAGACATAGTTTGATAATTAATGTTTTTAGTTACTATTCGTTTCATGAATGTCAATTGCATTGTGAATGTGTTAAACGGGTTTTAGAATTGTATTTTAGAATTTTTGGAATAGACCAGTACAAACAAAGGTGGGGCATAATGTGTAAAGGCGACTGCCACTTTGCCACTGCAATTAATGAAGTAGAAGTATGAAATGAAGTTAATGATAGTGTGTACGATCCCGAAGTTGCAAAATTAAGTCGATGATTAAGACTTTGCATGAAAATTTTAATAGCTGCTGCTTTATCAAAAATAAGCAAATTTCTATTTAGCTCTTTCTTTACTGCCTACATTTTGGTTAAACGATTTTTTAAAAACAAACTATGTATATGCCGATAACCTAAAGATAGCTTTTTAATTTTAATTCCTCTAATAGAATATGTTTTAACTATTATTTGTGGAATTTCTATTTTGTTTACTAAATTTAATACGCATTTAGGTAAATTTTCATTGGTTTATTATGTTTATTAAATTTGTAAGTTACTGCTTCTGCACAAAATAAAAGGTTTGTTTGAACCATGAAATTATTTTAAAAATTCGTCAACATTTTGAATAGAGCAGAAATGTTTATGACAAGATTAAAATATTTTTGAACCAAGAAAATATTAATTCATTTAAGAAAAATTCCGCTTTTTTAAGTGAGCATTGAACAATAATTTGACCAAAGGTGTTTCTCGATAACGATTGGATGAATCGCAATTAATCATTTAGAAACATATTTTACCAAATTCACAGTCTAAGAAAATTCAAACAATAAGAAATATTCCGTAGCATGGTACCGAAGGAAGCTACACAAATATATAAAAAATATTTATTATAATCGCATAATTTTATATGCAGTGTGGGACGTAGACAGCTACGTATCTTTACGATGCGCTAGTCGAAACTGTTGATTTGATGTGATCAATACTAGAGCAAAGCCACTTCTCTCACTCGTATCGAACTGGAGAAGCGTTGGAGTGTCTCGAACGTCGGCGAAGTTAGCGAATGGGATCGGACGCTCGTCAAACAAAGTCATGCGCATGCGACGCGGACATGCATAAGCTTACACCACTTAGGTATCTAGATTTGTCTAACGGCATATTTTAATTACTAGCGGTAGTCAGATGCGTGATGATGTAACATGTGATGGATCGCGTAGTATTTGTGAGAGTGAAATAGAAGTTATAGCGACATCGAGTAGGATTATAGTATAGTATAAATAAATTACGTAGTAATATTAAAAAAGTAATAACGTATAAGTCCCGACGATATGGCGGGTCCAAGCCGGTAGGAAAATCCACTCTCTAAATTTTTATCAGTAAGAATTTGTCCAATATAATAGTAATGTCTATAAAAATTATGTACAAAGAATACACGCAATTTTACAACTGTTTTGAAACTGATTATCTATGGCTGTAAGTTCTCTCTGATATTGTGTGGGCTAAGTGCAAAATTTGATGTATATTTGTTTGTTATGTTGTGAGTCAGACATATAGAAATTCAATGCAAGCGTTGATAACGTATCAAAACGAAGAAGTTAAAAAAATATATACAAACGCATTACAAATTCTAGTCTGAAGCGCGAACGCGTTTCATCAGTTAGGCGACATGAAAAATATCATAAATACTCAATCATTTCAACCTAAAATATGCATTTTATGAAAATATGGTAAAAATTTCCTTTTTTTTTTCTTAGAAGGGTAAGCCAAAATTTGTGACGCTTTAATTTCAACAAAAAAATATTTGATATGAACTATAGAATGATAACTTCATGTTTTAACGAAAGCCCATTCACTATACAGTTTTATCAATACTACTCTCTGTATTGTTAAATAATAATTAACTCATGAATCTCATGAATCCATAGAAAAATTCATGACTTTGTGTTACCATCGGTTGACATAACATAAAATAACTTTAAAACACAATCATTAGTATTGGTCACATGTACTGCTATGATAAATAAGATTACTAATTACTATGAACACGAAAAAACTATTTTCATTTAATAATAGTATCTGAATAATATTCACAAGAGCGCACCCAAATTTATAAAACGAAAGACCAATTTATAATAAATCATAGGCATCAATTTTATATTAAATATTTTATAGTAATTAATACTATGATATATAATCGATCCTCATATAAGATTGAATGTAGCATTTTTGCGTGACATGAACAATTCATCGAATTAGGTATGTGAACGTCAGTATTCCTCGCAGGTCACTTTGTAGTAGCATATTAGATGTTTTTGTCACTGAATACTAAATGGTTGAAAAGCGCAATTATTAATACTTTACAGTTTATTCTTCACGGTGACATAGAGCGCAAAGTGCGATCGCTTATTCGTGCGGTGGTCAGCAAATCCAATATCGTAATTAGAGTATTATAAATTTCATAGTTAACATGAAGCCATGTATTTAAGTGAGAAAGCGGCGCGTTGTGGCCTACCAGGCGGATAATCTAATCTGTAGAAGTTTATTTCGCTAACGTTACCCGGTCCACAAATATTCGTATACAGTCTTTGGAACTACAGTGCAGTTGGGGAATTTAACTGTTAGTTTTCCCTCAAACCGCTTCTTATAACTGAACGTGATTAATACAATATACCATTAGATGTTGTAAATTGTAGCGATCCAAAACCGTCAAAATCTCAGTTTATTTAGTAATATTAAGTTAGACTATCAAACAGAATAGAACGATAATAGATTATATTGTTTGCCTCGCTTTTCATTGGCGCTTACCTATAACTGTGTTGATGCTATGACAGTAAATACCGATCTGTCAACGGCCTCCCGTAATGTCGTGAAAATAACCTGTTTACTCAACAAATTCGGAGACGAAATCCGGTTCGAACAATATCCTATATTTATAACAACCGTTTCAATGTTACAATGACAAGCGTCCGCAGTTAACCAATTACCTACTGCAAATGTAAAATACGAGCATACGATCGGACGACCTTATACTTCAAGACAGTACCATTACACACCTCTTTGTTCACGTCTAATTTATGTATTATATTTATTGGAAAACGGAAAGTGTTTTCCTAACATAACGGGATCGCTCATCCATAAAACAACAGTTCGTTTGGCCAAGTCGGTACCGCTTGGCGCCCACGCGCATTTTCCCGCCGTAGCTAGCCGTCGAAGTTTTCATTTTTGTAACTCGACAACACGGTATGCCGCTCAAACAACCAATCGAATTAGCGGACGTCGCCGATTAGTTCCACGATTTAAATCTGGACAAATGTAACGACAACCGTTCACCCGCTAGTGGAGAGTTACACTACAGAGTTACAGCTACAAAACCAAAGACGTCTATACAAATATAATTACGCACAGTGAAACAATAGTGCTGGTATGGCGGGCCGTGTTAATGTCAGTCTGTACGGCCGTTTACCAACTGCTGGACTCCTCGAGTGAGTATCGACCTTAAAGCGATCGTTTCGAATCGATTCGCTTATAGTGTGCCACTCTTCACGTGAATACACGTCTTTACGTACGTATATATGTAGCATGTCAATTTTGATTCACCTATTCCTTCCTGATAAACAATTATTATATACCAAAAGTACCTAATGTTTAGATGATGACATTGCATGAATTATATAATATATTATATTGATAAATTATTACTAGAATTAAATATGCAAAATGTAATATTGTTACATTTTATGTGCTACGTAGATTCAGTTCGTAGATGTTTAGTTTACACTGTATCGCGTAGACATAACACAGGCTAATAAAATACAAAATTATATAATGTATCTTTAGGAAACAATAAGCAATAAATCTAAAGCAATAGCATTCATAAAATTAAGAAGTTTCTAGTGAATTTTTGATTAAAATTAGAATAAAACTGTAGTATTTTTAATATTAGCCAGTGATATGCCTACAAAAATATTAAGACTGTAGCATATTTTCATTGTACGAAGCGGAGTGCATTGTTTTATTTGTAACATCTACCTTACGAAAATTCTGTAACTAATAATAATTATTTTTTTGATTCTAAATTTACGCTAAGATAACAAAAAAAAATTGTAAATGTTATTTATTTATGTATATTTACAAATATTATTTTACTATACTTCGAATATTGTATACCAATTCACGTTATTGTTAATCCATATGTGAAACAGAAACTCGGCGAAATCAAAGCGCATTAGATCTCCTAAAAATGCGAATCGTGTGATTCTGTAACATGTATTATTTTTATAATGCATTTCAAATTATGCACTCGACTGAATTGCGTTTTACTCGTCACTACGTTACTTTAATATGTGTTCGTTATTTTAATACTGCCATATCGATTATTATGAATGCCATGCGGACCTCGCTCTATGTAGTAGTGAGATATTAAAATACCAGTCAATTGTTTGACGTGAACCGTTGAAGCACTCAATGATGACTTTTGCAAGCTTTAATGTGCATTAAAACGATTTTGTAGTCACTGCAGATCAAAGAATATTAGAGGAATATGTGAATATGCAAGTATTATTTTCTTAAAACGTTCACTGCTGTATGATGCTGTATAATAAAGAAGATATTGTTTAAGTCAACGAGAAGGAATCTTCAATCTATCTTTTTGTAGATTAACCTCAGTGAGTTCAATCCATTTCATCGATTGTGATCTCGTTCTGGATCATTTGTGTGTTTTGTTGTTGCTCTTGACGTTAACTAATTTTATAGATTAAATTAGATGGAAAATAAATTTCATTTTTAAAATTTTTAGAATATGCAAATAGAGCTGATCGCATACCAAAAATTGAAGGAAATGCACTAAATTGGATTTTCAACGACTCAAGTTACATACACAAATACCAAAAATTGGAAAAAAATGTTCGTACTGTTATCACAAATATCCGTTATATGATTTCAATGTAGTATATGAACACATTCAATTCAAGAATCAGCATTTCTTTTAAGCCATACCAGAAAGATAGTCCATGAACATCGAAATCTATCTAAAAAAAAACGTATTTCCGTTGTACGGGTCGTCATAATGAGATTCTTAAAACATCCGAACTGTAGTAATAAAGTTTTGATTTAACTAATGGTTCGATCAGCTCTGGGTGTACCATTGTCGCAAACAAATTTGACAATAGATCTATTTAAATTGTCACAACAGCAAAGGCATTGAAAGAGAATAAATGACTGACTGACTCATTTTTCCCTTATCGATATCGGTCGATGTAAAATAACATGTCAAATTTTAAATTGGAAATCCGTCAAATACCGTAGCTCCGCTTTCCTCTTGTTTAAGCTTTACTCATAGCGTCCGATATTGTTTTAATGAGTTCGTAAGTTTGATGTGTAAAATGCGTTAGTTTTAGTTAGTTTAAGAGTTTTCATTTTATTACTACAATAAATTGTACTTGTATAAACATTGTTGTTTTAATTTTTGGACCTTTCCATTACGCACCGATCTTGAGATGAAAGTTTGCTTTTTCGAAATACCGTGGAGATCCACGAACTTTGGTATTTTCAAATCGTTGCTTTAGCTGCCTACACGTGTACAGAACAAAGAATCACTAAAATTATATTATCGGGATATATTGTTAACAGCTTTGCATGCAATAATTCTCAAAACCAGAATAACAAAATAAAGCGACTTTTCACCTTAATGAAAAATTATTCATCGTGGTGAGCTTATGTGCATATTGTGTAAAAATTAATAAAAGTTGTCATACAACACACTAAGTCGGGCATGTATGCATATCGAGGTAGCACTGGGATTAGGAATACGGGTGGGAGTGTGAGCTGAAACCATAAAGTATTACGTTCATTATAATGAATAATGTACTCATGGACTGTTAATATTTAGTCACATATTTATGAACACACTTTTTAATTTAGTGCCCTAAACAGGGCCGTCTTAAGCTATACGGGACCCTGGGCACCCAGCGTTTGGAACACTTTTAGAAAGCTAAATAAAACGCGAATGAAAACAATCACAATGTAATTTTATATTATTTTGGCAATACGTATAAGCATATCGAACATTTTATATGTACTAAATTTGTCTTGTTTTACTTAAATGTTGTTTAACTTGTTTTTATTAGAATGTTAAGTCTCGTAACAAAATATTATGAAATTAAAGTTATTATTACCTTAATTCTATCAGATTTCGTCGTAACTTTATTCATGAATAGTAAAAGAAAATTGTTATTACAGAATTTTGTTGTTAGAAGAAATTAATATCGACTTTCTTGGACGCGTTATAGTATGAATTTTGAGTATGTAAATGTTCAGCATCAACAGTATTAAAAAAAATGATATAATATCGGAATCTTGAGTTATAAATACGTCTATCAAACTGGTGGTTTCAGTATTACTATAAAACGTTATATTAATACAAATGGAACTCATTGGCGGATATATTTACAGACAGCCTAGATACGATTACTAAGTATTATCATTATTAAGTATTACCAAGAGGGGCAGCCGACTGAATTATGGCTGATTGGATTCCATCGTACAAGATTACATGGTGTTCTCTATGCTTACACGCCGGGGCCTCAGGTGCATTAGTACATTTTTCTTGGCACCACCGGTAATGGCTCATTCTTTCTACAACAAATAAGTTCCTCCCTTCCAATCCCCTTGGCAACAGTAGAAGCAATAGCGAGGATACACACCGCGCCACCTCGAGCTCGTAAATGGATTACAGACTTTCCAAAATCTACCATCCACCAGCTCGTGTGTCAGGGTGCTGTAGTTGCGCGCACGGTATTCTCGCGATGCGTCAGCATTGCATATCCAGCGGGCCTGTAGCCGTTTTCATTCCACAGCTTTTACCTTAGAGATGACTTACTACAAATGTTTCTCACCACCTCTTACGACTTGTCATCGCCAACCATCATTTTACATGACAGTTTATAGCAAAGGTTGTTCCCTACGACAGCCGTCAAAGCTGTGCACTTCACTGCTCGGGCTAGAAGGCGCTCTCGCCGTCACGGTGTCCGACCACATTAGGACACCGCAAAGAATCATCGACGTATTATAATTTTGAGGTCACTTAATTCCAGAGGCACGCCATGCCGCAATCTCATTTCAGATTCTAAGATTGGTCCTTTAGCCTCCGCGCTGGTCAATACCGACTGAGGTTGTGCCAACACATCCTCGTCAATGGCCTGACGTACGTCCATTCGAAGAATCGTGCATAACGTAAAACTTAACACAACTCTATGATACAAATGATTGACTTATGTTAAAATAATCTATTGGATTGACCTGACTAAGGTTTTCTGATTCGAAACCGTAGTGACATTCATTAACCCACCACCGCCCTTACGGATATAAGATTAGGACAATGGTAATAAAGTTCCCTTCTTTTTATTATTGGTAACGATTTCATTTATCTTTCTAGTAATATATAGGATTCTGGGGTGGCTGAAGGGCAATGATATACCAATCACTTACAAAACCTATTTGTTCTGGATCAATCTATGTGTCCATTTACATGAAACAACCAGGTTAGCCATAGGTAATCTGATTATTTCATGTCAGTATTGAAAATTTTTTTGGAGTCGCATGGTTATGCGTTGGTATATTAGTGTTCTGTGGCCATGGCGGTTAAGTTCTGTATGGTAATGGCATAATTACCAGAGAAAAAATGGGACGTCGGGGCGCAGTACACAGGGTTGACTTTACTATACCGACGAATGACACTTAGTTCGATGGGGCTGACACAGAAGATAATAAAAAATTCATTTAAATTTATAAATTATGTGCTCAAAATATTTTCGTTTTTTAAACAGTTCTTAGTCTTTTAATTGTATAAGTTTTGAATCTAACAAAAGTTTCTAACTGAAACTTTTGTTTAAACTACTAATGAAAGCATTGACAAAGCATCTTAAGCAAATATCCTTAATTGCTTTTAGTATTTAATGGCCATTATTTCTGATTTGAATTATGAAATTAAAATACTCGCAGAATTTTTTCAAAAATCCTATGTAAGCAACAAAATTATCTAGAGAAAATAAAGAACAACAGATCTCGCATTGCTCTCAATTCATACCTTCCATAAAAATTAAACGTGTGGCACTCGGGGACTGCCGCGCTAAAATATTCATAGCATTTTTATCAACACGCAATTATAATATTTATTTATTTATGCAGTTTTTTCTTTGATATTTACTCAAGTTTTTCATCACATTATTCATTAATAAATACACTTTGTTTATTCATATTTAAAACACTTTATACACAAATTTTACGGTATAGCTATTCACCAGCAACTGCTATTCACTGTTGTACATAGGTACACCTATCTATACAAATACACCTACATATATACTTACGAGGCACATACGGTGAGTGTGGCATTATAAAAGATATGATAGATACCTATACGTATATACTTTCTCACAAACAGCTGTTACGTATTCGTCCGATTTCGGAGCAACTCGTCTCGATCCATGCGAGCTTCGTACGGTCGTACCATATACATACACGTTAAGCGAACGCTCGGCCGAGCTACATGGTGGCGGAGTGGGGGTGTTAGGTTTTATTTTCGTTACGGAATTTCTTGATTCGGTCACCGCGCTGAAAGCCCACGATAAAAGCTATGCAATAGCTTAAAATTGATTCGACGCAAGCAAACCCAAAATGTTCACTAATGTAATATAAACAAATATTCTAATCGAAGTGAAAAAATTTAGGGATTTATATTAGTATTGTATCAAAATATTCCATTTAACGCTACCAAATTTACTGCTTATATTATTAAAATATACTAATCGACGCGAACATAGCTGCATATGCACATAATATTGACTTTGAATACATGATTTGACGTATTTGGACATAAAAAAAAAGTTATATCACTATATGATGCACGTAAGCTGAAGTAAGATAAAAATTGCGTTAAGTTACCGGGACGTGTGTCGCGACGGTGTGTGTTGGTAACGGGACCCGGCCGGTCAATCGTTCATCACAAAATTCTAATTCTGTCTACCTTTGCTGATCGACACCTGTTAGTACACAAATAGGTTTTATTATGCATCTTATCGCAAATATTCACAATCTCCTCTTCTTATAAAACAATTTTGCCAAAGAAACCGTAGCGGGCGTTCACTAATTTACGTGAGCGTTTAAGAGTCGGAGTGCGGGGGTCGAACCGAATCTCATCCAGTCTTACGTGGCGGAGGGAAGGCCTCACCAAATATCATGTAGTTTTTTCTGCAACAAACAGTGCAAAAGTGCGAGAAAATAGAATAAAATTAAAAACGTTTTCCCACTAAAATGAAACTAAATATTACACAATAATATTTATCGAGCTACTGAGTTAGTGTGCGCAAGCAAAGGTTTAGAGTGAAATCGGCGAGGCTGAAGGAGCGTCGCATGGAAAATTGCATGGACATGTTGGTCACTGAAAGAATTTAAAAAGAGCTCAAACATACTACACGTGCCTATGATATTTGAGGGTATCCCTCGATTGCCCAGGGATCCTATAGCCCGATCCTGACTTGGTGGTTATGGAACCACTTCGAGTAGAAACCCTTCAAAAATTTTTGAAATCGTTTCATAAATAATGAAATTATCACTAAACATAAGAAAAACAGTATGTGTCGGACACACGATGTAAAGTGAAACTTCTTTAACAAGTTATGCAAATATATATTTTAAGAAATTAAAAAGAAAGTAAACTGTTATATTATTAATTCAAGGTTACACGATTTTTTATGACCAACTATTATTGAAAACGAATATCAAATTTTTTTGGCCATACTATTTTCATTTATTACATGTATTTTACGCCATTCTTCATTTTCACAATGAATAATGACCGCGCGTATCTAAAATAGTCGCGATCAGGTGCAGTCAGCTGCGTGCACGCGTGGAGCACATGCACCCGCTGAGCCGAACTCAATAGAGCCGAGCGGACCCGAACGGGTCCTCTAGAGTTCACGTCATAGCACGGAATCGCTCTAACGTGCCTAAGTAAGTTTCAGTACAATACATACAGACGAACATAGAAGTTCCTCCTTTTTTGAAGTCGATTAAAACTGGAAGGATTTCCATAAAACTGAAAATCTACAGTTTACATTGTAGCGTTGGTTACATTGGATGATATTACTTTGTTTTTACGATTAGGATTATATGGTTGTTACCCTAGATAAAAATTGTCGACTTTGTTTCAGGTTAATAATATGCGATGTAATCGCATCTTTATAAATTATAAAAAATATTTATCACTTTTGTTAATGTCTCTCCTTGCGGAAAGCGATAAAAATCCAATTGAACTGTACACCCTTGTGCGTGGTATGTCCAACTTGCACGGACCAAAAACCCTCGAAGACCAATAATTGTTCGTAGCCGCAGGCTTTGACGGCCTCATCCGACAGGCCCTCTACGTTTATCCCGCGGATCGCGCGTGAAAACCAGCGCGAACGCAGCGCGACGTACGACAAAGCTCCACATTTGCAGTTGTTCTTGATAGTTTCACAGTAACTTTCGCACGTTCGAAGATGACGGGCATCGAAGGAGCTAAAGCTGCGTCCCTCGTGTTTAGTTATTAGTGCTAAAAATAATGTGCTGTAGATTTCAATCTTTCTCTCCCCCTCCACTTTGTAGATTAAGAATACGAGGACTGCTATTTACGTACCTGGAAATGGCCACATACATGTAACCGTCAATTGTTTTACCATTATAGCGTAATTTTGAAAATTGCGTGTCTTTACCACCATGAATTAAAATCGTGAAAATTTTCGTGCGATGATTTACGGCATGGGCTTACTCAAAACTAGTGCACCGATAACTCATTTCGATTTTTGAGAATGAAGCACCATCGAAAAGTACTCTGTGTCACTGGTTAAATAAGTTAAATCATGGGCGGTCTATGCTCTAGCAAGAATTTAAAGAAGGTCGCCCTAAATCGGTTGTTGTACCACAAAATATTGATGTTGTACAGGAACTAATAATGCAAGGTCGTCATGTTACATCGCGAGATAAAAGGTGTCCCTGGGCATAAGTATGATAAGCATTTATAAGATATTATACGAAAATTTGGCTGTAAAAAATTTGTTCGTGTTAGATTACGCACAACTTGAGCAATACTCAAATCAAAGGCTCGTGTCAATTAGTGTATAAAAAGACACAAAAATACAATCATTGTGTGTCAAAAGCTGTTTATAATATCTACAAGGGTGATGAATAATGGATCTATGCGTATAACCCTGAAACTCAACAACAGTCCACGGTGTGGATGTTTCAAGTTGAAACCGAACTCAATTGAAGTGGTTCGTGCCAAAAGCACTTTGTAGCAAATGGTTAACAAATGGTTGTAGCAAATGTAGTTACAGTTCGACTAGAAAATTGTAAAACGGTCAGTTAGAGTGGTACGATCATTTGTTTGCCAGAAGTCTGAAAAATAAGAAAGAACAACCGACAACTAGAATCATTCTTCATCATTATTGTCATGATGAAGAATGCTAACATCACACATCGGCCGATATAACTCGGGTTTGGAAGGTCAAAAGATCGAATTGACGGGTCATCCGCCGTACAGCCCTACAGCCCCTATTGGGCACCAACGGTTTCTATTTATTACCAAACGTGAAGAATAAACTACGTGCTCAACGTTTTCGAGCTGCGAATAGGCCGTCGATATGCATCGATTATCATGAGTATTTTTGAAAAACAGTAAAACTGTTTTAAATGGTAGATTTTGTTTCTTTTTAATATTCCGGACATATAAATAGTAGCCCTCATATAGCTATACATATACTATACTATACTTTATTCATATACTATCATATAGAGTCTAGTCTCCACGGTGACGGTATGCAGAGTCCGTGTCCGGCGGTAGAGTAGTGGGACGCAGACCGCTACGAACCACCGCATGAAGAGGAGACCAAGGACTATATGGAAACGCATGCTATCTCATTCTCTCACATCCTGAATATATTATGGCTATCTCTTCTCGTTACACATTTTCGTTTCATGAAATCCAATTCACACCATCCCAAAAGAACTTTCAGTCTTAATAAAAAGACCTGGAGAAAGCGAAGATGGTGGATGACTAGTATCCATTGTAATAGAACGAGGTGAGTTTCATATTTGATTGTTTTCCGCGTTTCGTGTTCTGCACTTACCTAAAAGCACTTTGGTTATTTTCAAATTTACTCATGTTAATTTTATTTAGTCACTTATATGCTCTGTTCTGTATAACCATAGAAAATCAATTGGGTGAATTAGTTGGCCCAACTTTTCTGGAAAATTACAAAATTTCGTCGGATGTCTCTATCGGATTTTGAATATTACTCAACAAGATTTCATGCAAGATTACGAAACAAGATATCAAATTAAGTGAATCAATTCCAGCTCGAACATGTTTGGCCATAACTCAGATATCTGGCCACAGGTGATAGCTTCAAAAGCCTTCATTTCTTATTTAAAATATCACCTCAACTAATTTCACAAATTGTACCAGAAGTGTGGGATGCCTGAACAAAGCGTTGAAGGGAAATAAAAATAAAAATTATGTACATAAAAATATTTATTAAGTAGGTCAAGTACTTTTATGTAACCAAGATAAATGTGTAGCAAATTGGGAACATTAATTATTTTAATCATCGCATTATTATCATTATTATACTAATATTCATGACACATTATT
>BGZK01003701.1:0-20862 GCA_005406025.1 Eumeta japonica
TGAGAATCAAATTTTCATTCAGAAGTAAACTTTAACTCTATAAAAATTTAAATAACGTGTTAAGAGAAGGTATGTCATAATCAATGCAATAATTACAAAAATAGCTTTGTTCTACCATAGAGATTTTACAATTTTCGTCTCTAAGGTAAAATTGATATATTTATTAATATCAAATAAGTATAGCTTTTTACATAGATTCCTCATAAATATGGTATAAAAATATTGAAATTTTATACAAAAAATCACCACCACACGTAAGAATTCCTTTCTACAATTTATGTACTTAAATGATTTTTTTATATCGTAATGAACTATTTGTAAGCTTCATTTTTAAATATAGTTTATTACTATCGACTAGAAATCTTTTTATGCAAGTAGAAATCTGAAAAATAATAATAGTACAATGCAATTTTACTTAGAAGAATATTTTTTGCTACATTTTCTTACACAGACTCGGTCATCAGATAAAAACGTAACATCTCAAAAGCAAACTGGCCACTTTGATTTGTTATTCAGCCTTTTGTCGACTTGAAACGGACCCACAATCAGCTGTAAATCCATATGGTGAGTGAAAGTTGAATTTAGATGAGGCCAACATAGCTAGGTCCCTTTCCAGTCGTGACGTAATGTAATTATAGTAATACTTGTCCTTCTTCACAATGTTTTCTAGATAAGATTAAAACAAGCTTTTCTGAAAGTTACGTCCTATTAACCGCTCTTCTCTGACTTTTTCATATTAGGTTAGTAGCTTTTGATTTAAGTCTTTTATTTCAATATTTGTTTACAAAATAAAAGAAATAGCATCTTCTTTAGGCGTTTATTTTCATATTATAATAATAAAAACAAAACAGATGATATGTGTTTTGTTCACTGTTGAGATGCAATATTTTTTTTACCATTTCACATATTGTTGTTTATCTATGTATTTGCTCCAAGTCTCATAAGTATTATCTACAAAATATTAATAATAGAAATTTGTTCTTATTTAATGTAATTTTTTTAAGTTTTGTCAGTCTTTAAGAAATGGTTTTAGAAATTTTTATTCGCAATAGTTTTAAGTTTTAATTCAATAGATAAATAACGTATTTGTTTTGAAAACTAGTTAAGGTAGGGTCGATTTGGCAGTTTCTTTACAACTGGTAGTGAATACCTAATGTCATATCGCTGGTCATTATGTAGCATCCTTTAAAATAACTAATTATAATCCGGAGACATATATCCACTTATGACACGGTCCAAATGGTTGTCTATTAAATATGGGCGTTATTTGCTGATTACAATATTATTACATGCTATGATAATGCAAAGATTTTTACTAGACTGCTATGAGAGCAACATCTACTGTTAAAACGTGTGCAAGCATCAATAGCTCATTTCAATTACTGTGGAGTATGTATCGCTACGTTTTATTTTATAAATTGATATTAAAAATATATTTCTTTACTCCATGATTTTCGTTATATTGCGATGGATGATTTAAGTCATTATAAAATAAGCAAAGATTTATCAATGTTATGTTGTTACATTTTTTATATATGTTGCGTGATATTACAATAATTTGACTTGGAAGAATCCAAGTTCTGAAGAACTTCAGGCAAAAGTAAAATTCAAAATTGTTAATATGGACAAAAAATTTAATATTATTATATGACAAACACAAATCACATTTTCATGTGTTTGTAATGTTAAGTACTGTACATTATTTATAGTCCATAAAGTGTAATTACAAACACGACATTTAATTTTTTATTTAGATAATCACCGAAATTTTGCGTAATTCAAAACGGCTGCTATAGAGGTCGCGACGGTGGCGCGCCCCCGCGGGCGGCACACGATCCGTCATTCGCGACGCGAACTTAATTGTTTCGTCTTGCATCCAATTTAAATTTGAATTTGGCTCCTTAATTGGATGGAATGATTAATTTGTCTCTCTGTAATTCAAAAAACATTTACAATATAACACGAAGTGATGAATACAGATTGCATATTATTTTCAACTATAAATTTTATAGTGATAAAAATCAAACAGTGTGAAATTGGCGCGGCCAATCGAGAGGTGTGTTAAAAATTGAGGTGACTTGTATGCCCGTTTGCCTCTCAATAGTGCTATAAAAATTGTTCTCTCAGTTGATTCTATTCAGTTCACAGAAGATGAAAATTAGCAAGCGAAGGCAAGCAGAGCGGGGGAATAGGCATTAGTAGTCGCGAACTTATAGTCGTTAATAATCAATGTATGAATTGACTTACCATTCAATGTGCTGCTACCGCATTGAAAGCCATTGTTAAGTCTTTGCATTCCAATTTCCATTGTTGCTATCGAATGCTTTTAAATTAATAGTCGAATTACTTGCAATGATTTTAATGGAACACGAAATACGTATTTTCAAACACGAGTTTAACGTTAATGAGGGCAGAAGCTTTGTGTACATACCCAAATATATATGCAAATCTTATTTATCTATTATATCCTGTGGATATACAAGATTTACCCTTATATAAATTTAAAAGTTTTATTAAATAATCACTCATTTATAAAAGGTATTATACAATTTCCGAATATATAAAAGGACAAATATCCATGGGCATAAGCAGCTGACTTCTACCGAGCTGTTTCGTTCATTAATGGTTTTATATTTGTTTTGGCTATGCATGATGTAATTAGAAAAGAGCTGCCCTTAAGTTTCTTGCTTGTTCTTCTTGAGGGAGAACTGCCTTCGGAACGAGCAGTAAAATGTAAATTCGCAAAAACTTATGACTTATTTCAAATGTCATTTTGTAACCTATGAAATAAAGATAATTTGAATTTGATAGTAGGATACAGACTAGCTAAACATGTCATACCTGATTATTTGAAGTCATTAGAATAATCTTTTGGACTAGAATTATTTTATACATCCATTTACCGTGTTTTATGAAATATGATTTGACTTATATACAATACTTTAAAAGATAGCTAAAATAAGGATTCAAAAATACAATTATTTTTTTTAATTTACACGAGTAAATAAACAAAAAGTAACTGAAAACTTGCGTTTTTTGGAAAGTAAAAAAAATAATGCAATTTTAGATGATAAATTAAACTGCACTCAAATGTTTGTATAGCACTGCGGATCTATGTATTTCATGAAAATATACAAATCAATATGTACAAACTAATATGTGCCGCCAACCTTGACCCATTTTACAAAGAACCGGCCAAGCGCGTGTCAGGTCACGCATAGGGGAGATTTTCATAATTGCCTGCTATAATATGCAGACTTGAAAAAGGGAGCTTTGTTTGATGCCATGAAAACTTGACTGCGTTTACAGACTAAATGCTAATAACATCTAAATCAGACCCACATAGGACAGGTGTTAAGGTTCTTACAATTTTATTTTTCTATCATTTTCAATCATAAACTACCTAATTTACTACCTATTTTAAACGACCAACAACGTCATCTAAGTAATTTTCAAAAGGATTTTTTCCGAAATTGTTCTTTTTATTCCTCCAAATACCTTTTATAAATTAGTGGGCAATTACTCGTTAATTTGTAAAGCCTTCTTGGCTGTAATATTTTTCATTTATTATCGTTATATATACTACTACAGCGAGTTTTGTCACATATCCAAAAACAATCATTTAGCTGGCAGGTAGGGAGAAACAACTCTGATTAAAATTTGTGTTTTAAAGTTTAATATCTTTCAAACAGATTCCTAAATAGAGAAATGGTTTTCACAAATACGTAATATTGTGGAACAACCTATCTAATGTCACCCCAGAAAATTGGATAGACGAGAAAGAAATTTATCCCCACTTTAGGTATATGGGAAGAACCTTAAAAAAATTGGTTGCCTGTAAAGTCGGTATACGGGCGAAAGTTTTACGTGACAACGACTTTGAATGGTAAAATCATTTTAATGTGAATATTCATTCGTATAGTAGGAAGAAGGATGAAATAATAGTAACAATTTAAAACATTTATTTATACAAAGAATTATATTTAAAACATTAATTTATACAAAGAATCTCGCACTGAATTTCATATTAACAAAATTTTATTTTTACCTTTACACATACATACGTATTTATATACAAATATACATACAATAACTTGCAATACATTTCAAGCTATGCACTAATTCTCTAGTGCTGCGCGCAGACCGATCATAGTTGAGTGGGAGAGACGCAAGGCATTCGGCGGCCTCTCTCTCGTTCGGTGACTCATCGTTACGTTACCGAGCGTTACACTTTTCATAAGTGACTCCCAGCCGCAACCTAATTTAAGACGTTGTCACGTCAAAAAATTACATTTAAAAATTTTATATGCTGAGATATAGCTTTCTGGTACTAAAAGTCTCTGAACCAAGTCGCGGGCAGACAGACTCACAGACAGATAGACACAGAAAGACTGATATGGCGAAACTATAAAGGTTCCTTATTGACTAGGAAACCCTGAAAACATATTATCCACTTCCAGAAAACCTCTTCACTGGATTGATAATGTGAAGTTGGATCGTGACCGTATAACGAGCTCGTGCCGCGCCGGCGTTCACGTGACTCATCTCGGCCGATCGGGCTGTTAAATCGGCTATCGTAGCGTGAAATCCTTGTTCCTTCGTGAGCTTTATGTGTTTATAGGCCGGGGACGAGGTCGAGTTAGGCTGCGATGTTTCAGTATGACTTGTCTATCACAAATGTTAGTAATTCACTATCCTTTTAAGTATTGATATAAATGTAGAAAAACATTGGCCTATGGTGTTTAACGAACAATAAGATGTTGCGAAATCCATAAAACTTCTTCCTTTTCATTGATGATTTTACTCTAATAATGCATGGTAATAATATAATATTTATTGTTGACGGATAATAGATGATATCTTATAATGTGACAATTAGATTATAATTATTGAGTCCTGTGAAGTTAAGAATTTTCAAATTGAAAAAATAAACGTGAAGTCATTTTTATTTTTTTTTCAAAATCCTAATGACCAGTCCGTTTTGCGTTTGTTTAAGTAAATGGACGTCTACTGCTAGTCATAGTTTTCAGTACTAGATTTCATAGATCTACGATGCTGGATGCTGGGTCATCTGTGATCATAGCGGCCCGAGACCTTTAATAAGGCGTTGCAATGTGGGGTCATTTGAGACTTTTTTCCATTTTTCTAATGGTTATAGAATCTTCGAACAATGTATCCTGCTTGTCACTACTTAAATTCTAGCTGCTTCTGAAGATTTCACCCATACTTTAACTTTCTATCGCACGTTCAGTAACTCTGAGTTTGTTAACAAGACCGATGGAGAGCCACTGCGCCTGGCATCTGTATACATTTATCACTGATCACATTGTCCAAAGACTTCCATATTTTGGTAAGGTGTAACAGATTTGAATACTGCACAAACAGGGCTAAATATTTCATGTGATCTCACGTGGAATTTATTTACGTTAGTTCAAGACCGATTACACGGCATACTAAATTATTTTAATAATAATGAGATTGCGTTTGTTATAAAGTTTATTGTAAAATAACTAATCTATAAAGAATGCACTTATTTTATAATTAGGCAACAACAATACATTTTTTAATGCACTTAATAAACAACCCACCAAAAATACTATAAATATATGAAAGAATAAAAATTACATATTTTCTCAACGGTTTTTATCAAAACATCATTTTTGTCCGAAAGGATATCTCTGTAATTTCATTACAGATTTTTATCTCAATACAAATCAGGCAAACGCCAGCTGCAGTCCCCGGCTTACGACCCCGCGGCCCGTTTACGGCCGCGGCCCGCGTGATCGCGTCTCAACCGAGATCCGCTCGTCGTATAAATCATCGGTTGCTGCGTGATGCGAAATTACTCCTTTGATTTGGTGTAGCATTTTGTGAGACATTCAAAGCGCAAACGACGACTTGCCTTAAGGAATATTGCCGAAGCATAATAGTTTGGCAAGGCTGACAATTGGCTTTCTATTGCCGTAAACTCTGCGGTATTGGAAGCTAAATGCGCGGGATTGACGTTAGCTGATGTTCACATTTCGTCAGTTAGCAGTAAATCCCATACCCGTCTTTCTAAGAGCGATTACGACAGAAAGCCATTTGTCTAGCCTTGCCCAATTGATTTAATTTCTGTTCAGAAAACACGCTTAGTTTAATCAAAATATTCTTGTTATTCGTATATTACGTCAGTTCCAAAGTTGAGAACAAAATGTTGGTTCCATCAATTTTGACGCGATGTAAATTATTTATTTTAAGATTTCTTTTTTCATTTTATGATGCATTCACGATTTTAAGTTCAACTTATTACAAATGTATATTATTCTGGTTTACTTAATATAATAATAAGTAGTAATTATGTAAATTCAACAAGTAATTTATAAATAATGAATTTTTTTAGTCTAGTTAAAATCATGCACATATAAATGTAATATAAACTGATTACTTACAGAAATACTACTCGATAATAAAGTAATAGACACCTATGAGTGTAACATTAGAGGTGTAAATATTATTTGTATTGGTAATGAACACTGTTTCTATACAGACTGCATTTTTAATATAGGACTTAATTTATAATATATATAATAATAGATAATTACATATTTATCTATCGTTGTGTCAGGTTTTTAACAACTCCATCGCTCCCCAATTATTTTTATATCAGATTTAGAATTTTTTATGTTTTTTTTTAATAGCAGACTTAGGAGTAAACGAGTATGCGTGCCATGAAAAGGCAGGTGGTCACCGCACCCAATGGTGATTTACAACCAGATAGGTATCACCAACGCGTTGCTAACCTCTTAGACAGGAATAGGGCATCGGATGGGGAGAACGTGTGCTTAGCAACCTGGGGGGATGGAGGCCTTTTGTGTGATTCCGAAATACGGAACGTTTGATTTAACATTAGACTTAAGTTGAAAACTCATCGGTTTATTGGCCGTAATCGGATGGGTACCGAGTACCCACTGGTTCGGAACCGATGTTTAATAGTAACATAAACTCACGCCTATTTCCCAGAGGGGTAGGCAGAGACTATAGATTCCCGCATGGTACGATCTTAGCATATCTCTCTTGCCTCGCTGACATCCATCAATCTTTTCATGCAAATTCTCTTAACCGATGAGCTATCTTCGTTTATTTTTATATATTATTTTGTATATGTATACACATATCTTATACGGTTAGGGCAGTTATGTTCATTGCCAAAGCTGAGAATTTTAATCGAAGTGTAGTGTTTAAAAGTGACTTTGGATCAATATATAGAATAAAACCAACAATCATATTTAAATGTTGATTACATTTTGTAATCTATAATTAAATAGTCACGCTTGAAATACATGTTTGTTGTTTCTTCGTAGAATATTAGAAATTGGTCTCTCAGTTGCTATCAAGACAGTGTAATATAAATAACTTATAAATAAAACGAATAATATTTCGCATAGTAAAATCGAAATTGTGTGACGAAAATGGAATAGCGTCTGATTGCTTGTTTTTCAAAGTCTAACAAGTAGCTAGACTATGTAAGACATGATAAGGACCAGTAAAATTCGTAATAAGCTGCGTAGCGATCGGTAAGTCCATTGTGGAGGTGTCGGGACGGGCCGGTTTTTGGTGTTGTTCAGTGATGATTGTTCAATTTGACCAATAATACCACTCATTACTTGTCAAAATGAAAAAATGAAATATTTTAATGGTTTTATTTGTCGTGATATAGTATGATCCAGAGAACTCAATGATAAGATTCTCCTTAAACGTTATTGTTGTATATGTACCTAAAATTGTTGAATAATATCAAACATACAGTTTTTTCTGCAATATGCAACTTTTTTTCATAACATAATAATTCATATGCGTTTACATTATTTTTATCTTGTCATGAATCATGCACTAATTTGTTTGCTATCAATGACGATAACTATTACAGATATTGTAATTATTTTCAATTCATTACATTTCATTATTTAATTTACAATATCACCACAACTTCCTCATCGCGGAATCAGAATTACGAGAAAAGCTGATTGCCGAACTCATATTTTTAACTTAGGGCTTGGAGAGTTTTTTGGAACAGTAATTATGAGAACTTAGATTAGTAGATTAACGAACTATTACCGTCTATGCCCTGGCGTTTGTCGACTCCACGTCGTGCCGTACGTCGCCGATAAATCGTTTCTTGTGGCGACGAGACTTACACGATCGCTTACGGCCGCTCATCTGTCAGCGGCGACTGTAGGTGGCGCCTAAGTAAAAGGAGTCAGTAAAGCCGTTTCTAACTCTACTAAAAATTCAGCGGATATATTACAAGAATTCGTAATATAACAATCAAAATATTAGTATGATAGGAGTATTGTGATGGTTTTAAAGGATTACCGTTAATTATAATTTCGTATATATTAATGATTTCGTATTTTTAGAATTGTAAAAATTATACCACTCGTAATAACAGTTTTTTTATATAATTCTAAAAATACTCTGCATTATAATTGCAAAATTAACAATTACGTCAATAAATATTTACAATAGGATTGCTGAGATACAATAACTATGGTATAGCGTGCACAGTCTAAAGCAAATCTAACGATTCTTAATGTGTCTGGACTACACTTTCCATTTATAATATCTTGAGGATTTTCGTCTTCTCTCAAAAATGACGCACTTTAACGCGTAACAGCCCCATTCGTCCGTCACAATTGCGCGAGATACATCTCCCTTAAGAATAAAATCTCATGTTATATTCAATTCGAAGACAATACGTCCCCGCCCCCGCCCATCGCCCACCGCTTCAGAGAGCACTTCACGAATTAGCGTGTCTTGTGCGCGGGGCTTTTATTTCCCAATCACGAGCGGCCGGTGCTCGTCGAGAGGACGCAACGACCTAATGAATTCTCGTTTCCTTACTTGATGTCTGGAGGGAGGGGGAGAAGGTTGTAACTGTGTTTTGTGATGAAAACGGAAAAAATTCAACAAAATGTTGACTGACGGAAAAATTTCAAACCAAGGTTTTTTATGTATTATTTAAAACGTGTATTTACAAGATATATTTGATTTTTTTGAATAAACGAACTGTGCATTTTAGTTAGAATCAAATTTTATTACTTTATAAGAACGGCAATTATCGTAAGGTGTTTATGTTAAAAGGCCCTGATTAGCATTTTTCAAATTCAAAATAGTGCCTATCCAAGTTCGCATCAATTAATTGTATTAGTTTTTTATCCATTCTTCAAGTGGAAATACGTTTAAGAATGAATATGTTGAAAATTTCCGCACAGCTATTTACAACTTTTTGAGAGTCCAGTATCAAATTTCATTAAAATGTTAATATTTAAAAATTGTATGTACAGTAATAAATGAAATTTGAGATTTAAAGCTCATCCAATATAAAAACAAATAATGGATTGCGCTGAAACTGCAATGTTTATGGTTCCGTAGTCAAGAACTCTTATAGTTTCGCCATGTCGGTCTGTCCGTTCGTATATTTGTATATGGCTATATCACAGACTCTTAGTTCTAGAAAGATATAAGTATGGTATGCATAATAATTTTGCCAATGAAGTGGTAGAATAAAATTTCAAAAGAAAAAAATAAAGGCACTTCTCCTACACCTAACATGGGGATGAACATTTTTTCTTCGTATATCCCATCGTGTTGAGCATCGTTAAATAGCTCATTTAAAAACATTTTAAGTTTGTAAAAGACCTTTTTAGATTGGGGGATCCATTTGCAAAATATTAATTTTTTATGGTGCTTATTATTTTTGTTTGTTTAAGTATCCCTCACTCTCTACCAGGTAAATGGTTATTCTTGGATTTGTGTAAAAATGCACGAAAATAGCATATATAACAAAGTTAAAAGGAAAACTATCACAGCTAAGTAGGTTTTACAAGTTAACGAGTAACAGTCGACCAACTTATAAAATTTATTTGAAGGAGTAAAAAGTGAAATGTCGTACAAATTATATTATAAAACACTGACGACGTTACTGGTTGTGTAAAACATATAATAATATTAAAGTAATCTTTTATTCGGCCCTTAGAAAAACAAAAAAGAAAATTAACTCAACTAAGACATACCACATTTACAAATTAAGAAAGGAACTTAAAAAAAAGTAAATACAAGTTTATGAACCATGTAAAATTATGGAAATTTAAAATCGTGGTATCCTTAACACATGTTCTATGTTGATCGGTTTTAGACGTTATTATCATTAAACCGTGAACTCATTTAACGTGTTAATAATATCAAACAGATAACCTTCTTCTAAGTCTGTATTCTTTGATGGGCAACTATGGAACCCTACACTGCCCGTGACCTAACTTGATTTTTTTTTATATATACGTTTTATTTTTAACCATCGGTTTTCACTTACTCACATCTAACACAAGACCGTGACACCAATAGGGTGGCAACAGTAATACTCAAGACGCGGGCCGATTCTCGCAAATTTCTCGGATTATAGTCGCGCTAGACGCTACGGCGTAGGACGTCGTAGCGGCTACGAAATTACTGGGGCGAGTCAAAAGAAATACGCCTTGAGTGGCGACTTGTCGTAGGCACACACACGACTCAAGAATTTATTTTCCGAGGTCAGAATTGCTATGTCGACACAAGACCTCTGTATGGTTAATTGAAATAGTTTCTGTTGTGTGTTATTTATAAAAATTATACTACCCTGTCTTTTATGCTGTAAATAATTTCGAAATTTACTGTTTTGGTTATGAATTTTAATGTATATGAAACTGAAAAGAGCGTTATCAAATTTTGAAAATGAAAAAAATTATATTTGAAATAATGCCCATACTTAATTTGAAATTTTGTAATAATAATAATATGAAAATCTTCATTTAAAATGTTATTTTGTAATAGTTGTTTTAATGGTTTTATTTCGTTTTGAGCAAACAACGTTAATATTATTCTGGTGTTAATCCGATATCATAACTTATTTCTTCTAAGTTGTTCGTAATTAAAAACTAAAAAACGACTTTAGAAATAAAAATTCAATACTACTAAGTTGCAAATTTCAAATATTGTGATATCAGAAAAATTATGGACAACCGATTGATTATTTACTAATAATTCAATGATGCTGAATGTTACATTTGGTGTATTATTATTACAAACATCACATAAATAAACTCTACGTGACGACAAAATAAAAATTAAATTGATATTGATTTAAAACATTAAAGATTATTATCTATGTTTCTATCAGATGTAGTACTAAACAGAATATGATGTCACTATGTAGTATTTTCATTTTCCTTTGATTAATCAACGAATTATGACCCTTATATTTTCGACAATTGAATAATGTTTTTGGAAAACTATTTTATTTAGTTCTTTGTCAAACGTCTTTAAGTTTAGGAATAATTTAGATTTTAGTACAAACCTCAAGGATGCAGTATGCAACCGTATTGATTATATTTCTATAATTTTTGGTTTATATATTTATATTCCTTTGTCAATCAGTAAAAGGATTGTATATATGCAATGCCACTATAAAATGACGTATCGTCTTCCTGTTCTGAAAACGCTAATACTGTAGCTTCTAGTTGAAGACCTTCCAGTCTCATCTCAAAACGTATGATGCCATTTGGAATTGTCAAATAGTATTCAAAATTCCAGAGTACTCTCCTCGTCTTTAGCACGGCTGCCACTTTAGCTAAATACCGTCACCGTCACTAGTCACCGAGAATTTGTATTCTTTATTTATTATTCTACTTTTTATCATTGTTTTACTCTAATTCTTTGTAGACATATACAGTTTTCATGTTTTGGTTTTAAAACTCTTCTCTCAAAATAGTGAAATTGCATGAAAAATTTTAATTTCATTGTAATATGGAATTGACAAAATAGCGGGACAACCTTACATGAAACAAAGCGGTTATGTGTTTTATACGTTTTTTACAGAAACATTACGGAAAATCAATTTTTAAATACAATGTCATTTTAATCGCATGGATTCAGATCTAACCGATTTGAAATCAAATTATTTTGTTGTTTATATTTAACTATTTCCTTTGTTTGGCGAAGATTAAATATTTGATTTTCTGACCAAACTAGTAGTTAAATATTATGAACTTATTAAGCTTTTCATTTACAAATTCATCACAAACGTGTAACAATTTATTACTATAAAATAAGATTAGATACCATATTTCAACTGAATTTTATACATAACACAGTTTACAAAAACTGGCCCACTTAACTTCAAATGCGGGATTGTGGAAAAAATGTTCCACGTGCAGTAAATAATAACTGTATAATAATAGTAACAAATATCTTCGGATACACAAACGGCACCATAAGGTCCCAAACTAATCAACGAGGGCTTGTAGTATGGATATCAGATAGTTGATAGGTTACATATATAATTATGTTTTTTTTTGTAAACAAATACAATTATTACATAGAAATACAAAAACTCAAGACAAATATTAATCTTTAAGTAAATAGACACGTTTGTCTTGCGCTGGAATGGAACCCTAAGTAAGATAGATCACTACAACTGCACCAATTAGTCAGTGAGTGGTAACAAGTAAGTTAAAAAGGGTCAGATACCAAAAAAAAAGGAGAAAACGCACCTTTATCACATTATGTCATCCATCAAACTATACAGATTGCAACGTTCGATGCATTCTATGCTACGGGTGAATGCATGCGACGGGATTTTAGTTCAACGTGTCTGAACACCCGCAGTTCAGGGGCGACAAATATGATACAGTGCATAAACTTGCTTATGAATTTTGTATTAGATTTTTAGCATAACATAGAAAACTAAAATTTTCACTACTGAAGTAAACACTCTATAAGTGTTAGATTGCAAAAACAATTAAAATTGTCTTTAAAAATTAATTTCAGTTAGGGGTTACAACATCACTTGTAATGAAATGATTGCGATCATGGCTGCAAATTCAAGTATCCTTCCTGCGACTTGTGCTACTATGTACTCCTCCTGCAGATATTTATCATATTTTTATACCATCTTGTTTACATTTTCAAGATCGTTTTCACGCAGTTTAGTTATTTAAATTATATATCTTATGTTTTTTTAGTTTGTTTTCTGTATATTCTTCAATTGCCACGACTGCACGTACTGTACAATATATTCGATTTTGGTTAAAATGAGCGGTGGTGATACGGATCAAAAGGTACCGGGTTCGATTCTGCAACGGGCGAATTCAATTATGTTCAATCAAATTAGACCACACGCTCAAAGTTTCGAAAAGCACCTGAAGCCGTCGTACCTTTGATGACGATTGCTGTTTGCAGCCCCCAACGCTGTTTATATACACAGCATATATGTGCATATTTTATAACTGATTATAATATTCACATGACGAATATAGTTATATAAATATCGATTCTACTCAACTTTTCAGACATTTCTAATGTTAGTAGTATGTAGAGGCAACCCTACGCAGGCTTCAGTCGGAGCAATTATTTCCCAGGGTAGCGGACGCTACCTATTCCATCAGCGGCCGTGATCGTTGTAAACAATGGGACTTATGCTGGAGGGATGTAATCGATTTTTAAATAGTCTCCGTTGCCCGAAAGAGAAAAATATGTATTTATGTATAAATAAATAAACATTGTTTCTAATCTAATCTATGGATAAGAGAGACTTGTTTCTTTTCACGACTTATGAGAAAAAATACACGAAAATTTTTCAAGTTCATAAAAATATCTTGTATTATACTCGTACATAGGAGATGTGTAACTGTCAAAATAAAGATTGACCTACCCGTTTCTCATTACATATTTATCTTAGGAGGCGATAGAGAAACCACAGATGGTTTGAGCATTGTTCTATGCCGAAATATCTTGGGGCCAGACTTCAACAAAGTCAGGTTGAAAAATGTTGAAAGATATAAAAAAGTGGCACATTTTGAAAGCTCTGGTAATTGTGGTTAGAGTCTACTTCTTCATTTGGGCCTAGAAATGACCTATGGTCAGAGCCCAGTCAGCCAAGACCATAACGTCGTCAGCATAATGCAATTTATGCTGACGACGTAATCGTCTTGATCAACAGACCGACCAAACGATTGAATTATCGACTGACATATTAATACATTGCCTTTTTATATAATTTCCGCTGACAGTGTTATAACTGTATTTTTACCATCTTTCTTATAAATTTAAGAAGTCTAAACGGTGAACAAACGTATTTGTATGCGGATAGTAATGTAAACATTGACACGTATTTATGAGCATTTAGTTTGTAAGAAATATCCATTATTTTCATCTTAAAAAAATATTGTATAACACAAAATTTCTGGTCCAATACGTATACTGTGTGTGTAAAGATATTTAATTTTAAGAATAGGATGGTGCCATTGCATCGCATTACAATGCATTTTAAAAATTATCCGATTTGATTGATTTTATTATAAAAACATATTCATGTATTTATGAATAATATTTTATTACATACGGTATTATTTAACTGAAATCCATAATTAGAGCTTGAAATATGCACATGGAAGATGCCCAACCGACCTGAAATGTTCATTCATTAAATCCTCATTCAACGAATTGAATATATTTTGATAGGATGTCGAACACCTAAACAAATATTAGTTTTCTATTTATCTTAACCGTTAATAATTGACATTTGCTTAGGTGTTCGACATCTGTCAAACCTCTCCAATCAATATTCAATCTGTTGGATGAGGATTCGTAGCAGAAGAACAGGTTTGAGGGTCAGCGGTGGGTTGTATGCTGCATGTTATTGCCTGTCGCAGGCAAGAGTCTAAGTATGAATAATATCTTTTCACCAATTGAGATTGTGAAGCATTGCGTACATTATTATGGTAGGTCATTTAATCTCGGAACGTAGTTTGTATAAAAGAAACGTAGTTTGTATAATTTATTTTATTTTGCGATTGAAAGCGTAATTATTTACAATTTTATGTAATAATAACTATGAGGATTTTAAGAAATTTTCTGCCGAATCTTTGATTAAATTTGATCTATTAAATTCAAGACGTGCAGAATTAAAAGAATTAACAGTTTGTTATATGAAGGACGGATATATGATCAAGTCAAATCTGCAAACTTCCTAAAATGCCGATGGGACTTTAAAAACTTAGGTGAATTTTCAAATCGATACCAAAAAACTTTGTTGCCGACGTCAATTTTAGCAAATTGAGATAAAAAAAAGAAAGTTTAGGTTTTGATTTTTCATAAACAATCCATCCAACACCATGCCAAACTCACTTCATTACATTTAGAGAATGTAATTCCATCCGGTCGACTCCGCAATGCAAATCACCGACAATCCATTAAAGCACTGTTACAATGTATCGCCAATGAATTAGGCGGCGCGGACAACATGACGGGTTAACTTTGTAATCATGGGCCATCTCCGCTATCGGTTACATTTGTTGCACGAGCGGGAATTGAATGTTGATCCGATTACGCGTGCGCAGCGGAAATTTAATTACGCCGCGGCGTCCGTGAATATTTAGCTAGATATACATATTACGTAATAACGCATTGCCTAACATGTAATTTAATCGCGGGAAATGTTTTAGAGCGACTCGCGCTTCGCAAACATTGACATACGGTTATTGTACTTGCGTTCCATTTAAAATATATAAAAAAATTGGCTATAGATTTTTGAAAAGAATTAAAATAAAAATAATAATCGCAGTGCAATTAACAGGCATCGATCAGTACTGAGCTTAGTGGCTCTATTGTCATATTACTTTATGAAGTACGCATGTATATACATCCGTGTATCACAGTTCATTAACTTTAGTTGTGATAATTTAACAAAATACATGATTCAAAATATCGATTCCGGTCATTTATGAGCTAAAAATATAAACACATTAAAAGACTCGCTTCAAAAAATCACAAAACTCGGCATACTTGTAAAACCATCCACATCCCACCCGCTGATCTCAGGTAGCCACATCTTTAATTATCTGGTTGATTGTCGTTGCCACATGCGTCGCATGACGTCATCTTCCATCATTAATACGATAGTAAAGATAAATTTATTGTGACATTCTACAAACACTTGATGTTGAATAAATATGATTTTGTTTAATCTCTATTTTTTGATATTTGGTATTTACAACATAATATGTTTAAAGTGTAAGCAGGAAGCCTGGTAGTATATCAGAAATATGGGTTTTACCGGTTTTATGTACTATTTTGTACGAGCAATAAAAAAATCAAGTTCATACCGTTACTGAGCATATTTATTTATAAAATATAGCTTAACGTGGAATAAGAAAAATCTAATATGGCCGTAAAGTTTGAGATCAAATACCATAATGTGAAGATTTAAATCGACATTAAGTAAGTTAAAGCCCTTAACAATTTTTAAATATTTTGAAGGGTTCCAAAGCTAGATAGTGAATAAAATAATGTAAGAAAAAGATAATAAAAGCAGTTATAAAATGTAGTTCGGAAATATTTATGAAATGTCTTCTAATCTCCGCTCCGCATATTTCGAAATATGTTGACGATCGCCGTGCGTCTTTAAGTTCTTCGAAAGTAAAGAGAAATTAGTTCTCAGGAAATCACATTATATGCCAATAACAATAAAAATTATTACTAGAGATTCGAAGTTTTTAATATGTATTTTAAAGATAAATAAGTAAGAGACGACCGATAAGAAAATCTTCATTGTTATATCTGATTTAATATTAAGCTTTTTTAAAAATGTCTAATTGTTTCCGAAAGCATGACCAACTTAACAGTAAAAAAGTAACGTAATGGGTACTAACAGTTAAGATTTCAAATTGACTTCCGTTACAAGAGTACGACCACTAATCCAAAACAAATAACTATACGTAAGAAGCTTGTCCCAACGTGCAGAGCGTACTTGGAACATTCGGGAAGTAATAAGCCACATTTATTTATAATGCATATGCATATATATATATATATATATATATATATATATATATATATATATATATATATATATATATATATATATATACATATACATTTAATATTTTTCGAAGGGTAAACAATTGAGCGAGCTACTAGGGAGTAGAGGTGGTCATCACCGCCAATGTTTATTCGCAACCTCAAAAGAGTTACCAGTGTTTTTCCGGCTCCTTGCATAAGTATAGAATATTCGATTAAGGCGCGCTTGATATAAAGGGAAAGTAGGCTAATGGAGGGCGAGTGGGCTACCGGAACTCTCACTCACTGTATGAAATGAAACAGCGGAATATGTCATTTCAAGTCAATATTCTGAGAAAGTCCGTTAACTCATCGAGGAAGCCGGTCAATTTGTGTGCTGCAGCCAAGGTGACCACGGCATGGCTCTACCACTCCTCACTAGCAACATCACGGACGGAGAACTAGTACCGCACAAAAGTTAAACACCCTTTACGATTACGCCTTACGTATTCGAAACTGCACGAAATTTTCAAAATAAGTGTATTGTGATTATAGATATTAGCGCCTTTTGCTTTTTCATAGCCCAATAACATTAATTATTGACTTGTATCAAATTGCTTTAATGACCAACTAAGCCAAATAAACCGAGTGACTATTGTTTTTCACGTCTCGGTCTTGTGTTGACTTGCGTATTTGACGTCTATTTTTACGGTTAATTAAGCCCTATCAAGTTTAATTAAGTCTTCTCCTTATCTAGATAACTACACTGTCTTAATTACGAAAAATTAAATGGATAACCGAGTTGCAGAATCATCGCAGACTCCGAACGCTCCCTGATGACTGCATGACGATCATCCCCTTAAATGGATTAAGTTTCCATTACCCGCCTGCATTGTTCTACCCCCAGCGGTGATTGGAAATAGTACAGAACTATACGGTGTAAGGGATAGCTTTGAAAGCGCTTTAAAGCTACTTAAAGAGCTTCATCTTGTTTGACGAGTGATAGCATTTCAAATAAAACATAGTAATAACAAAAAAATATAGTGCTATCATCAAATTTATTGTCATTTATAAAACTCTAATAGTAAAGTTTTTATTTAATCTAAACAACAATCCAAAACGTTTACAATTATTAGTTTGAAAAGTTAATTTATACGCAATTAAAGAAATACATATCGAGGTATTTGGCCAAAATATGTAAATGTTAAGAAGTTTATCATATTGTAATTTTGAACATTTTAACGAGTTGCACTTTACAGCCGAAAGGCTGCCAGCGCTGCTAGGAATATGTTCCGTAGGTATTTAGTGAGCTAATACGATTTTACACAGCGCCTGAATGCAATTTTCGCTCAATCGTATAACGGCACTAATTGTTTTATACGCACAAATTAACAAAACTAGGAAAATTACTAAATCTTAATTTATCTTATTCTCGGATAAAACCATTGCAAAAAAACTCTTTTAAATCTTAATTACGCAAAAAAGGCATGGTAAGGAACGAGAAATAAAAATCTTGGCTGTAGATAATCAGCCAATCAGATTTTCTATAATATTTGAGTTTAAATATATGTAAAAAGGTAAGAAATTTAGTTATAAGATTTTAAAGAATATAATGAATTATAGACATTTTTGACAAAATGCAAATTGTATTAAAAATTCAGAAAGAATATTTTAAGTAGAATATTGTAAGAATATTATGCAGCAGCTTTGTCTCAATACGAGTATTCTAAGAAGAAGGACATTTTGATTGCTCTTATAATGAATTCATACTTTTAATTAAGTTATTTTTGTATTGGTAATTTTGAAGAAAGTTTTAGTAAAATATGTAGTTTTATAAGCACAATGCGATTTACAAAAAAATTATATGACGTACCCGGCATTGATTAGTATAACCAAATTAGTTGAGTTGAATGATGCTTGAATAAAATTATTAATAAAAATTAGATACTACGTAAGAAAATACTAACAAAACAGCTCTTCAAAGCAACGAACAAGTAAATTAGGGAAAAAGTCCCTCCTCGCTCGTCATTACGTTCCACAAATTGCTTCAAAATTATCCCTTCAAAAATAAAAGTGGAATCACACTCCGCCCGCGTACTCCTACAATTTAAGTCTATCATTTACTTTACGAAGCCCTTCAAAGTAATGGCCTTCTAATAAAAGGTCTGTCTCCGGTAATGACTTTATTCCGTGACGAGTTAATTTACAAATCTATCAAAAAACTAATACTTTTCGTTGTACGAGACTCTTGACTAAACTACTTTTTAATGATCAGAATTAACATTTTGTTCCATCGAACTTTTCATGTGTACCAATTTCCAAGTTAAGTATATGTTGAAGGTAATAAGTAATGATATGTAAGTTTATTGCATATGTATAACTTATTATATATTTTTTTTAATATTGAAATATACATTAAAATACATATTTCTTTGATAATGTTTGCCAAGTTGTTAAAAATTAAATTCAACGAGTGTACAATGAGAACAACCAACCAAGGTAGCAGTTGGTACCGAGAGAAAAGTTACTTACCGACGAACTAAATAAAGTGAATTTTGTATCTTCAATTGTGCTTAGTTTAAATCACATCAATTTTGTAAATTTTAAGAAAAAATTTAACTAATATCAGCACAAACACTTGTTTTAAAACCATAAGGATTATACCAACTTATTGTATTAAAATTCACACAAATTCTCCTGTTGGCCAGAGATTTGATTGTTATTATTGAAATCGAAGAATGGGGATACACAAGCAACTCATTAATAAATTTTGTTTGTGTTAATTTCGTTGACATTTATAAAATTTTATCACAACTTCAAATAAACTGAAATTTTTATTTGAGTATAAAATGTCAATTAAGAATTTTGATTCATTTTAAAGTTGGTGAAAATGTCTGTGACATACAAACATATAAAAGAATACATAGACATGACGAATCTGTAAAGGTTTGAAGCACAAAAATAAGCAAAAAAGTAACATTAAAATTAATTTTTCGCTTTTATAATTTGATTAGCACTCGTTGTATCATAATAGAATAAAAAAACTGAAAATGGTTGACTGTGAAGGCCATCTCTAAAATTTTTCGTTCTTTATCGATGAGTTTTGAAAGTTTTGAATTCGAAAATTCGAAAATGGTTGACTTTAGCCATGTCTCAATTTTTTTCTCTTTCGAGCTCAAAATGTTCAAAGATATAAATAGCAGTAAACAATAGTACTATTTTGAGTTCCTGGGTTTATAGTTATAATAAGTTTTGAGTTCTTCAAGCTCATAAACAAAAAATGTTTAAAGAAATAATACGCTATTTTTACTTTTCAAATATGATATGTTTCAAATGGGGGAAATCAAAAACAATTCATCGGTACGAAAAAATAATACCAGTGACTTTCAATCAGATCGATCATGATATGTTACAGCAGAATTATAGAGATGGATTCAGTAAAAGGTTAAATTACTGTTTTCCTGAACGGCACTGCGAGATGAACCGTTTTATAGGTCTTTGTGTTGTGAACTCCGAGCCGGAGGTAACTCGCGCTGTATCAGATTTTTCTGTTACTCTCAAACTACTGCTCAGCTTAGGGGTCGCTTAGACTGCAAGAAAGAAATTATAATGTTTTCTCGTAGACTGTTAATTTGTTATTTTTTTGTAAACAATGTCAGTCAATATTCTAATGATACTCTACTTGTATTTATTTTACAGTTTCTAAAATTAGAAGACATTTTTTAATATTGCATTTACTACATTAAGTAATTCGATTTTTATTGTTTATCATATTCGCTGTTTTGAAGTTATATCTTAATTCCACTTTTCATTTATAATTTTAAAAGGAAATTGTATTTACTATAGAGATACCTAACTGTGGCGCAGTTTAAAATAAGGACAACATTTTGGCCGACATGTATATTATAAATAAAAGGTTATTTTAAGGACATGTATGAAGTTCTTCGAAGGGTTTCAATCATCTAAAATTTCTGAAAATTTAAGTTTTTACAAATCACAAAATGTTTTATG
>BGZK01003702.1:0-20834 GCA_005406025.1 Eumeta japonica
ATGTAGATATATACAAAATCTTTCACTTGTTAAGGGAAAAAGCAATTGGACTTTTATTTTTATTTATTTATTTTTTTAATTTGAGCATCTTACATAAACTTGTGTTTCACTTTAATTGCACTACTACATGGATCTCATTTAGCATGAAATAATAAGACAAAGAAGGAACAAGTATGTACTCTGTTTCAACAAGACTAGTTTTGATTTAATACGATTTCGAATATTCTATGTATTATTGAATCTTGTGAATAATTATTTTGGGTCAAAAGATCCTTTAGTTGTTTTGCCTAGTCTTAAGCACGTCTATATGCCGCCGACATTTCGCTGATACTCAGCTCGTCAGTAGACTCGAAACCTTGTTGAAAATAATGTTCAAACATTTACTTCATATTCTATTATTTCAATTGAAATAATGAGAATGAAAAACATTTAAACATATTTTCAAAGACAAAAACAACTGGAATCTGTATGAAACTTGCTAAGAAATGTAAATACAGTAGCAATACAGAATGGCATAGGTCGTGTACAGTTAGTCACAGGAATCTGGAACAAATATTCTGTTAACATCATCTTAATAAAATGTCTCAATGTTACTGGAATGGAATGGAATATTGGAATAAATAAATAAAATAGATAAATGAATTTGTAAGCCGATGGCAAAAGTACCCAGTGCCTTAATAATGAATGGAATGGAAGAATGGATTATATAAAAAATAAAATTAATAATAATAATGGAATGGAATAAAGGGAATTTGAAATGGAATTTTAAAATAAATGTTGCATACAAAACTTTAATAAAATTGATTTCAAGTTTATTTTATTTTTTATGAATATATGTTGTATACATACATACATTTATTTATTTATGATTAAGAAATTTTAAAGCAATAGAAGAAATTGTTTGGTAATTTTGTCGCTAATTGTGGCACAGTAACTTCATAAAGTTGAAGAAATTTTTTATATATTATGCATTATATATTATTAAATTATTTGTTCATGTTGGAAATAATTATTACAGCCTCAGATATTGTTTTATATAAAAATATTTATATAATTTATTTTCGATATTTCGCTAACAATTTGTTAGCATCTTCAGGAAAATATATAATAAAAATATATGTATCGAAATATCGAAAAAATTATATAAATATTTTTATATAATACAAGATCTGAAGCTGTAATAATTATTTTCGATATAAAACATCTCAAGATCAAATAAAATAAATACATACATTATTTGTTCATTTTATTCGAAATAATCATTTGTAATTTATTAGTAATCCGCCCAGACTCTTAAGTAAATAAATAGCGTTATCTAATTAAATAAATTTTAAAATATGGTCGTAAACTTTTTCTATTACTAAAATACTTTTATATTTCTAAAACGCACAGATGGATTAAGATTACAGCGACCTACTGTAGTAGACAGTATACTATTTATATTCCTGTCCACTTGCATTTAGTTCGCACTAGTTGGAGCTTAAGACCAGGGTGCTGATGATTGTCGTGACTCATACGAAACAGCTGTTTGCATTTTGGTTTGCTTGTCTTTTTCACAAAAATATTACTGACACACCATAATTTAGAATTGAGCCAGGAAAGGAAATTAAAATTTATGATAAATATCCAAGTCCGAATAATAAAATGGAAAATTTTTTTCCTAAAACTATTAATCCACAACAGCGATTTCAACATTGTACAATATTTAAGGATTAATTTAAAGATGAAAATATATTATTTTTCCATACTGCTCTAATTTAAATGGGAAAGCTCAAAACAAACACAAAATTGACACTTAAAATGACAACCACCCATATGTTTAAAGCAGTTCTATATATGTATGTTTTTATAAATATTTATTTATGCAATATTTTCTACCTTGTCACAAATACATATACAATGACCACAAATGCATTTTATTGCATTTACATATACACACATACATCATTTATACATTTACACTTGACACTATTGTACACAACAGAAGTGCTATTGGTATTGTTTTGTTTTAACAAACACTGATGACTACTGAAATAGTGGTTTGAGCCAACGAGTGGTGGGATGGATGATGGGTGAGCGAACAAACAGTTGGGCTTAATATTGAAATATGATTTTAATATTGTTAACTCTAAATGTGGTCCGTTATTTTGCATGTGTGCCCAGCGAAGCAATCAAATTTATACCTTGCTGGCACATTTATGTTTTTCTATGCACACATATATACATACATATTTATTTACACATTTAACAATGCATGCAAGCGCTTGAGTGTAAAGAGGCAGGTATTGTTGCATTTTTCATTCATCTCTCATGTTAAATGTTCATTCAAATAAATTTACATTTCGTATGGTCAATGTAATAAATACATACATCAATCAATCAATGCGAAACAAAAATGTAGAGCATATCTTTTGAGAATATAGCAAATGTATGTATATGAATGGGGTCGCTTACATTTAGGCAAATGTTTAAATTTAAAATTGGCGCCCATATAATAAACAATGATGAAGGACAATTCTTGTTTTAGCGCTGTGCCAGCTGAAAAAGGGATACTAACCATGTTTTAAAGCAGCTGCAGTTTAAGATTGCTGATAATTTCCCTCTTATGTAACGAAGCAAATATATTTTATATATTTTATTTTCCATCATTTATTAATTTATTTATGGACTAGCTTTCAGCAACGCTCGTGGTAATAGCAGTCTTAGCCCATTTATTTAGATAAGTAAGCAGAGGTGGGGCCCTCTTTCTTTTAGTAAAAGTCTAAGATAACATATGGCATTCGTTTTAAAAACAGTTGTCAAACTGGTCCAGTCAATCTCCTTATTATGTAAATTAAGTAGGCGAGGAAGATTTTATTTATTTGTTTTAAAGGCCATGATGAAAACTCATTATAAGATCTGTGAATTCTGTTAAGTTTTTTTTTCAGTAATTAAATATAGATGGTAAACTTTAACATATTTAATGTTCATCGGGAATTGTGTGGTTTTTAATGATGAAGGAATGAGCCTATACAACACAAACAAGCAATCAAATATTATCTCTTTATTATATTAGTATGATAAATAGTACATAATTAAATATACATATTACATATATCATTGGTGTCAGCAACCAGATTACCACATACGATATCGAGCAAAATTTACGGATATTTTCCTTATTTAGGATAATAGCACGCGATATTTTACAGTCTATAATTAACATTTAGTTTCTTATTTAATAATCATATACCAATTGCCGTAACTTGACTATTTTAGCTGAAAATTATTTGTGATCAATTTGATGATATCTCGATATCGAATATGGTGATTTGGCTTCAGGTAGAAATTCAATTCTCCCATTAAAAAGTCATATTAATTTATGCTAGAGTTTTATTTCCAAAAAATCAAATTAGGGCTTATAAAAAGCGCATACGTTATAAAACTTGGTTTTAATATTAGCACTGTAGGCGCATGCGTAATGTAACTCTCATTCGCAACGTTAATAAAGTAATAAATATGTCATTTTGTAAACATGTATGCAGATACTATTTGTACTGTAATTATGCCAATTTTTCAGATAACTAATTACATATATGTATATTATCCTTCGTCTAAGATAGATAGCACTTAATTCGTCATTTCGCTGATCCAATATCGATACTCAAAAATAAATATCGCCAATACCGACTCCGATACCAATAAGCTTATTGATATTGAACTCAACTAAAATTAACAAAAACTCAAGTAGAGCAATTCTTCTATTATACAAAACAACAGTGTTTATTAATGAGTCTTTCATATCATCAGAATTTTCATTACATTACAGTTTCTAAAATTCAAATTTTCAGACAACAGAACGTCTGCTATATTTACGATATTCTAAAACAGACGTTGGAATTCAGCTTGAATTGGCTCAGGTTTTAAAATTTTTATTAATAAGATTTAAAAGACAACGAATTTAATTTAAAATCATGTTAAAATTAAATTATAATTGTAAAAACAACATTGCAAAAGAATAATATTTAAAATTGATATTAACAAGATTTAAGAGACAAGAAATTTAATTTAAGATCATGTTCAAACTAAATTAAAATTATAAAAACATTGCAAAAGATTAATATTTATAATTGATAAGTATACGATTTTTATTTAAAAAATAAAGTAATCTCAAATTTTAGTGAAATAGACAATTTCCCAAATCCGTTTGAAACAAACCTGCAGTGGAAAATTGTTTCAGAGGCGACAGAACTCAGTTGTGCAAAGCAAAATGGAAGGAACAATTTATTATAAATTCTGTTTTGATTTTATGTTCTGCTTTAGTACGTTGTTTCTCATATTTGTCGTGCAAAATAAGATTTAAAATTTAATATTTTTGTTTAAACTCAAAAGAAAATGTAAGAAGTATCAGCGTATCGATAGCAAAATATCGACGCTGTCGATATATCGAAAACCGATATATCGGCATCGGTGTCGGCATCTGTTTTCACTAATTAATATATAATGCTTATTAATATTTCCCAGCTCTAGCACATTCTTATTGTAAATCGGCATAAAACCATTCGACACTTAAATTTATGTAAAAACTATGTTCAGCAACTTCATGTAAAATGTTACGGAGAGTATTTTTTTAGAACATCTTAACCCTCTAGATCTCTAACGTGTGGATCTTTCTGTCCTTCTTAAAAAATTAAAAAAACATAAGATCAGGGGCACTTAGAGCCATTATTACAACTTACTCGTAACTATCAGTAGGATTTTGTCAGCCATATATGAAATTTAGCGATTTGAAGACTTAAATTTGTTTGAAATGAAGATTTTTGTACACTTAAGGCCGTGATACACTATCCTATTCAGTCGCACGATTTGTCAAAAAACCAGTGTATGTTCAAAAAGTACGATAGTGTGGTCTAAAAGTGCAGATTTTGTTGACAAGACTGTCCGATTTGCAAAAGCTTATGAACATTTTCATAAAATGATAGATTCTATACGATTTCTTTGTAAAGCTGTTTTTGCATCATATTTGTGTAATAGTGTGGCACCAGCAATGCAATTTTCAAACGATTTTTTAAAAGTCTTTCAGACTTTGCTGTTATTTTCAAGTGAATGAATCGTACGACTGTGTGGGATAGTGTATCACGGCCTCTAAGAATCACAGTGATGTTTTAGGTGTCAAATTATGAAATCTCAGTGAAATATACAGTCAACAAAATCCTACTGATAGTTATCAGTAAGTTGTAATAAAAGTCCTTAAAAGGCTAACTCAGGGATTTATTGGGTTAAATCTTTAAATACACAGATTAGTTGTTGGCCGTCCGCCTGTCACTTATACAATTCACAAGCATAAAAGTAAAACAATTATTTCTCTCTCAACTGTCATATGTTAATTAAGTTGGCTCAATGTTAAATTTCTAAACACTAAAAAATTTATGGCAATAAACCGAATATAGAGCAATAAAAAATTACTGTGTGAAAAGAGCATGTCGATTTAGTCAAGACACCAACCCTACTTTAGATGCATCAGACACATTAAGTTTTTTTTTTAAATTAATTTAATTATTTATCGAATCTTCATAAATTGAACTAACAATAAGTTTGCAAATCTTAAATGTACATATAATTAATTAAGCCCGACCAATGTCAGACTTAACGCTAAGGTTTAATATATTTTATGTTTAATTTATTAATGGTAATATGAAATAATGGTTTTTCATCCACTTTTAAGGAACATTATTTGTGGAATTGCTGATTAGAGCCAGTATCCCCTTTAATCTAATGTGGCCACGATGGTTCAAAATACTGCGTGCAAGGGATTAGGATGCGACTCAAGTTTAATTAAATATTTTCCTGCGACTTTGCGATTTCTGAAGTTACAAGTGGCATATTCAAGTCACGATGAATATTTAAGTTTCTGACATACCATGGAGCCGAAGTAAACGTAAAATTTTGTTCTGCCATCTTTGGATTTTCTACAAGAGAGGCTGAAGCTGTGCCCCATAGTTGCGAACCGTAAAACCATATTGGCTTAATAAGCGATTTATATATTAATAGTTTACAGTTTAGGCTGAGTGTAGAGTTTCTTCCTATCAACCAATGGAGCTGAGCTAGTTTAAGCTTCATCTGTGTCAGTTTTGCTTCAATGTGGAACCCAAGTAAGCCGTTGATCTAGATGAATACCAAGATATTTAACGCGTGAGTGTTGAGGAACAACTTGATTATTTATACGAATTGTCACGTGAACACATTTCTGTTCATTTACTTTTATTCTCCAGAGCTTTAACCACTGTTCAAACTGAAAAATATATTCCTGAGATGTCGGGTCGCTTCTTGAGGTATTTTGTGTGTACTTAGGCAAGCTGTATCATCGGCAAATGTAGATGTGTGAATATTGCTACCAACAGGCATATCAGACGTGTATATCAAATATAAGAGTGGCCCCAGTATGCCACCCTGTGGCACACCGGAAGCAATATATTCGGGTAAACTAACAAACTCACCTTCCTTCACAACAAACTTTCGGAGGTAATATAATTTTCCAAAAGCTTGACTATGTTAGTAGGCAAATGAAGTTTTAACTTCAAAATCAGACCTTCGTGCCACACTTTATCAAATCTTGGGATACATCAATAAACAGCTGAACAATAACTTTTTGCTCGAAGGCGCTTCTGACTTGAACCAATCTATGCGTTTGTTCAATAGTACCATGTTGTCGTCTAAAGCCAAATTGATGGTCTGGAATACAATTACTACTTGGACAATTTTGTCACAAGTAGTTTTTCGAAGAGCTTTGACATTGTTGGTAATGCTTATAGGCCTATATGACTCAGCTTTAGTCAGATCTTTACCCGGCTCTGGTATCATCTTGACCACTGCAACCTTCCAGTTATTAGGAAAATTAGGAAAACACATTATGATGTTTATTTTAGGTATCTGGGGTATTAAATACTGAATTTCGTATTATATATTAATGTTTCAATAATATAAAATAACGTATATTTCTGCTTGAAAAAATAAAATGTCCGATAAAAAAATTATGTTCAGACAAACATCAAGCTCCAAAAATTCCAAAAAAGTAAGATAATATTTTTTTTTTATACAAAGCCTGGCGTAGTTTTGTATAGACGGGTTGAAAAATTTTTTAGCAAATATTTAAATTAAATATCATATTTTCAAAAAGTAATCACTCTGCATCACGTAAGTGAAAACAGGCAAAACATTTATAGACAAACATGACTTGAAAATTTTTGCATTTTAACTAGAAGAATAAAAATACAGCAGCATTTCCATTTAATAAAATATACATATATAAAGAATTTAAATTTTTTAATTAATTTTAAAGTTTTAGCAAACGTCTTTAAATAACTAAAAGCAAGACCTTACATTCTTTTAAGCATACATATGTATGTATGTATGTATTGCATGTACAAACATTCAAATCGATTTTAACTTACAACTCAATGACCTTTACATATCACAGCAAATATGCCAACATCCTCTCGACGATTTCAACAGCATTACTGGCGTTCAAATAAATTTTAATTCCTTAACAATCATTGTATTTAACTTCCAAAGCGAAAAATGAAACGTAATCTCGGCAAAAAACAAACAAAAAATCACAACAAAACTAATACAATCACATCCTTTACAAATCTTAAAAGTCAAAAAGATAAGCAGACAAGTAGTCGAGAATAGAAAGCAATCGAAAAAAAAAATTAAGTAGAGTCCTACAAGGCAATGGAGAAAATCAAAATAAAAAACGAATTTCTATCAGGGAAGACGTGACACTACAAACGATTAAACGACTAAGCAAAGAAGCAAACATAATTAACTAACAAACATGGGAAATACTGGAACTGCCAGAAGATGCACAAAAGATCCTTAAATCAAAACAACAAAATCAAACAAACAGAAAAGGAACAAAAGCTTTAACAAACTGAAAAGAACACGCACCCATCCACCATATGGAGAAAAAATGCATTAAAAAATTCGAAATGCAAAGACCAAAAATCAGTTTAAACCCTAAAAGTAGACTTTAATAATATAACAAGAAAAGAGGAAAAAATCAAGAGAAATCTTGTGTATGTACATCCACCATGCTAAAGCTACAAATAACATTCTGAATACGTTTCTAAAATAGAAAACCGAATACAGAAAAAATGGCAAAAAAGAATGAATGAAAAGAATTTTAAGCCAATAAACTAAATGCGTGCAGAATTCTTAAAGTATTTAGAACGCATACACACATCCATACATACATGTCCATATGTTTAAACACATGCACACGCTCGTTTCAAATTTGGCTCACTGACGCATGAAAGGAATAAATTTCAGCGTATTTTAAGCATTTGGCTTAAGCAATCACCAGTCAGACGGCAATTTCCATTTCAACTGAAAATCAATTCACACAACCAAAGCAAAATTACAAAACTATTCGGTTGTAGATGGTGCATAATTAGTTAAAGATAAAGCAATCAGCTAACAAAGCAACACATTTTCCAATTTATTGAAGCGACTATAGAATGCTTTTGAGGCAAAATTCAATAGAAAATTACTAAGTCTTATGAATTTTATAAAAAAAGTTAAAATCGATAAATTATTTTCAATAAATATGTGGTTTTTGTAGACAAAAAAAAATAGCAGCTACACACCTAATTGGGATCATTTTTAGAAATCTAAAATAAACTAAAAGTTACCAATAAACAAGTAAGAAAGCTATATTCGGCTAGGCTGAATCTTAAATACCCTTCACAAAACTATCGTTCATGTACACTTAGATATTTGCCACCAAAATGGCTTTAATTCGCTTACGTGTCTAAATAATTGAAAATCGTTTTTTAATACGCATTTTGCACTTTCTACCAATAATTGTTTTTGTTTGCGTACAGGCCCAATTACTCAAAAAATCGGCTTTCGCTATATCTGGGCTATATGGGCCGGTGTTCAAAGGAATTTTTGCATGCAGATATCCATATTTTACCGCCACAGGTTGAATTCGATATCAACAAATGCTCTGGTTTACCAAAAAGTCCAAATTCTGCGAAAATCGGTTTTCACTATATTCCCGGCTATATATAGACCGATGTCAAAAAATTTGTTGTTTTGCTTTCAAATATCAATATTTCACTACAGCAGGTCCATCTCGATTCAAAAAAGTACAATTTCTTGTAAAATCGGTTTTCACCATTTCTCCACTATATACATATGTATGTACATATGGACCGATGTACAAAACAAAAATTGTTTTTGTTTGCTTTCAGACTTCTGTGTTATTATCATGGTTTCGTTTCCGTACAAAAGTGGTCTTGTCCTCCAAAAGTCCAATTTCTTGAGAAATCGGTTTATGGTATGTCTCGGCTATATGTGGACCGATATCAAAAATTTGTTTTGCTCTAGATACCTTTATTTTACTATTACAAGACCAGTTTAGAACCAAAAGTGTTATGGCCCACCTAAAGTCCAATTTCTGGAGAAATCGGTTCGCGCTATAACTCGGCTATAATGGGCCGATGTTAAAAAATAATTTTTACTCTTAGGTATCTTTATTTTACTATTACAACATCATTTTGGTACCAAAAAGTGGTCTGGCCCACCCAAAAGTCAAATTTCTGGAAAAATCGGTTTTCGCTATATCTCGGCTATATGTGAAGCGATGTCCGAAAAAAATTTTTTCTCTAAGATATCTTTATTTGACTATAACAATACCATTTTAGAACCAAAGTCCAATTTCTCGAGATATCGGTTTTGCTATATCCCGGCTATATGTGGAGCGATGTCCGAAAAATTTTTTTCTCTAATATATTTTTATTTGACTGTAACAAGACCATTTTAGAACCAAAAGTCCAATTTCTGGAGATACGGGCTTTTTCTATATCTCGGCTATATGTGGACCGATGTCCGAAAAAAATTTTTTCTCTAAGATATCTTTATTTGACTATTACAAGACCATTTTAGAACCAAAAGTAATCTGGCTCCACCCAAAAATCCAATTTCTGAGAAATCGATTCGCGCTATAACTCGGCTATATGGACCGATATCCAAAAATTATTTTGGTTTATATATTTGAAATGTAATGCCACAAGATTATCTATAAATAAAATTCATGTCAATCGAATAATCCATCGTTGTTTTATTCCAACTTAAAGTTCTATACCTCTATAAAAGACATCCTTACAAATGACAATTACCTTGTTTCATGCTTCAAATATTTTGCTCAGGAATATTTATTAAGGCAATTTAAAAGGCAAAAGCGCGACACACTTTATATTCTAAGTTATTGTGATTCATTAATTGCTATAAAAAATTCTTTGAAACATTATGACACCGTCTTAAAGGTATGTAATTATTATTTGTACGCACACGTTTTACTTGCTAAAAATTTATGTTTCTTATAATCATACTTTAAAACATTTTATTTATGAAGGTATGCACTTACATATGTAATATACATATAGAATGCTAAAAAAATAATGATAAATGCTCAATATCGCTACACTTGAGAGAGCGAAATTTAAGAAAAAAAAAACATTTTTCCACACCTCAATCCATACAGAATATATTCTTTCTAAAAATAACTTCAATTCAGTTTTCGAATGGAAATTGTGGCATGTAATCTAGTCAACCTTGAAAGTAAAAGTGAACATGTGTACACATGTGTCTTTACACGGGTATCATACATGTTTGTATGCATGTATTATGCACGTACGAAGTTGTGTAAAACATTGTTCTGAGAGATTAAAAAAATTTGCATTAATAGGTACTTGTTATGTGCAAACTATACGATTTAGTTTTAAGTAAGAAAATTATTTTAAAATTTTAATGTTTCATTCTTACAGGAATTTGTTGAAATAACATCCCTTATTTCAAAGAAAAAATTAAAATGTATTCAACATAAATTTTTAAACCATTACACTCAGTGGTTTCAATGAAAATCAATGATTAAACTAATCCAACATTTCATAGTCAAAGCAATTTTTTCAATAGAAATTAACAGAATTGAATGAAATAATTTTTACGATTTTCTCGATACTGTGTATGTACATATATGTATATATCGAGCCTTTGTTGCAATATAGTCATAGTTCAAAATTTCTAAGAAATTCAGTGCTCATCGTTGTGAACTTTGCAAAGGTAATAATAAGCATTAAAAGCAATTTTCTCAACTCAGGATTTATTATTAATTATGACTCTCTTGCTGCGAAGGCTCCATATATACTAAAGACGTGCATTTGTGTTACTGTGTATAAAGAGATTCTGCAACGATATCCATACATGTGTGCACATAGATTTATTTATGTATACATCTCTATGTGTATGCATACAAAAATAAAGCAAACCAGAAAATGGCTGGCATATTATTAAAAATAATAGAAATATTTTTAAAATAAAATAGCCTTTGTTATATTTATTTACTTAAAATAATATCAAAACACATACGATTGTACTAAATTTCTCCTAACAAGCATGAAACACATTCGACACAGCAAGCTACACGAACACCGACAGCATAAATAGAATACACACATGCATAACGTAACAATTATTTGACGACAAATCTAATTTAATTCTATTTTTTTGGCGACAACACAGGTTATGGTTTTTTTAATAAAAAAGCGAATAATTGATTGTTTTCAAGAAATCTTTTGTGAACAAAGTAGGTATACATGTGAATAGCAAATACGATTTGGTAAAAAAAGAGTAATTTTAGTGTACTTTTGATGATGTAGTTGCCGCTTCAAAATAATTAAGTAGCTGAATTTTTCGTTACAAATGTAGGTGGCTACATTTGTGTTGTTTGTGTTCGTGTAGTCTGCTGTGTCGAATGTGTTTAATGCTTCAGATTTGCAAAAGTTTATGAAAATTTTTATAAAATGATAGATTTTATTTAATATTTATTTAATAATACTAATATTATGTATAGCGTAGCATACACAACGTCATTTTCAAACGTTTTTTTTAAACCCTGTAAGATTTCTCTTATTTTCATGTGCATGAATCGTAATGACTTTGTGGGATTGTGTATCAGGGCCTTAATAATTACCTTGCCAGCGGCAGTTACATCATTAAAATCGCACAACAACAAACGTTTTCATTTTTTTCACACATAAATTTTGCGCTAAAATATTAATTTTTACAACATATTATGTTATATTAAAATCACTGTGTATAATGACGTTTTATTAACGCATTCCGATACCTCACTGTCAAACCGCGCATTGGTAGATGATATAACGATAACGCTTCAAATATTTTGATCCTATATTAATTTTTAACGTTAACTGAGAAATAACATTTTTCTGTACTCTAATAAATCTTGAGATATAATTCGTAGATTTTTAATAATTTTATATACATAATTTGATTACATACATACATAAATTTATAACTTCTATGGTAATTTTACGTTCACCAACACTAAATTACCTCATAAGCGAACAATGTTAGCTTTAACATTTGTTTTGAGAAATTCTCATTTCAATGCAGGCATCTTTGTTTTTCCTTTGCTAATAGTGGTGTAAACATATTAGTGCTATTTCACTCTTACATTTTAATTGTATGTATAAGAATTTGAAGATGTAAATAAAGACAACAATAATAAAATTCTGCTCAAACAATGAAAATTGTCGTTTATTCAGCGTGAGAGTTAAACTTAAAAACGAATGAGATGAAAAACAAAGAAACAAGAAAATGAGAATTATTGTTGTTGCTGTTTCTAATTTCGTCTCAAACAAGTTTTAGCAACATTGCATGAAAGAAAAGCTCAGTTGCTGCGGGAAATTTTAAAGCGTACGTTTGGTATAGTGTAAAGTGTTTCGTGTTGATTGGTGTGATTTTGGCATTCAATGCTGAATTAAAGTGTTTGTTTTCCATGTTATTTTGTTTGTTTTAATTTCCATCATAAACAATTTTTATACGCGTGACGGTCGAAATAATTAACAAACTATAAATCTGATCCCATTTGAATTGCTTTTTGAACCAACCTCTAATTGCAAAATATAGCGTTGGAAATTGAAAATTTTAGGAGGGAATAAAAGTGAATGTTGGAAATAAGAAGTAATTGAATGATGCATAGTTAAAAGTAAAATATATAAGAAAACTAAATCAAGAGTTATTCTGTCTAATTGGTGCTTTTAATTTGGTGAATCCTTGTGGTACCACACATCAGGAAGAACAAAATTCTTTGTGTGTGGCAATAAACACTTGAAAAAAATTAAACTTGAAAAATATATCAAATATACAAAGAACTTTCTTTCAAGTGAAAAGAAAAACAAAGTAAAATTAAACAAAGATTGTGAAAAAAAATTAAATTACATATTGTGAAATTAAGTTGTTGAAAATCATTACAATCAAAGAAATATTTCTTTCCGTCTCTTAAAATGGTGGATTTTTGGTTACTTTCCGGTCTAAATTTTAGTAAGTCTTAATATCGTCTTACTCTTTTTTCCATCATTTATTTTTTAGCATCTTTTCTTATACTATTCTACATACATACAAGCATGCATATAATAAGAAATCTTAATTCTTTATTATTAACTGCTGTTTACCTTCATTTCATTTTTCTGTGCTTGTGCCTTTGTCCATAAATTTGTTTGGTTGATTTTGTTTATTGTGCATTTTTATTGTTTTTTTTTGTCATTACTGAGTTTTAATGCTCTTTCTCTTCTAAAGTAAAAATCTCAAATACTGCTCAATTTTTTCTATTTGAATTCTTTATTGGTATTTTATCCAATGAATTATTTATTTATTGACAACAACTGCATATTTTGTCCTTAAGGAATGTGTTAAATTAAATCTATGTTATTTTGTTTCGCATATACTTTGTTTTAATTTAAGATCTTTGTTGATAAATGTCTACAGACATTTTGTTTTTTTTTTCGGAGACTCATCTTTTCATCTTAAAATTCTGAGAAATATTTTGTGTATTTGAGTTTTTGTTGCACTGTTGCCATTGCTAAAATAATAAGTTCCCACGTTAAACACACAAAAAAAGGGACGCAGCATGACTTAAATAAAAATAGGGATTTATATAATTATAACTTTGCAAAGATTATTAATTAACTAAAACCTGACTAGAAACATATCGTCGGTAAATGATGGCAGTAAATTTACAACTTAATCGACTTAAGAAAATTTTGTAAACTGTTTAATTACATACATACAAAAAAGGTAAATGCGTTGACTGCATCCTAAATCAAGTCAAGCAGCTGTAATACAGATACAACTTTAAAATGTCTTTTCTATATATACTGATTGTGTATCTGTAGCATACGTTTGCTTACAAATCTTACCAATAAATCGTGCATAAACCATAGTCAGCATTGTGAGATTAAATTTTTAAATCTGTCTCGAAGTCATTGAATCGAAAACAGAGAACGAGCTACTAAGTAATAATATTCAGCCGGATCCTCTATTTTCAACATGTTCGATCGTTCGCATAAACACAGCTTAGTGCAGATAATAGAAAGTTTTGTTTTATAATCCAATAATTCAAAAGAAAAGTAAATACATTGTTGTAATACAGAAAGAGTTGTTTTTGTCTATTAAAATGTGTTTAAATGTTTTTAAATTTTATTATTTTAATAGAAATAATAGAATATGAAGTAAATGGTTGAACATTTTTCAACAAAAAGACTAGGCAAAAACAACTAAAAAGCAAACTTGAAGCTGTTTTATATCCAAATAATAAACCTAAAATTGTTAAAAATATAATCGTGAAATTTTACAGGAATAATTTTATTTCTTATGTTAAAAATATGCCCATTTTGCGTGGTGTTACAACAAAATAATGTCTACGATAAAATGTGGAATCCTTTAATTTAATGTTGCACACAAACCAGAACATGACCTGTGATTTTTCACAAGCATATTTTCTAAACAGAAATGTCCTTTTATCTTTCGCAATAGTTTATTAAGTCTTACTGATTGTATTTTCTAACTAAGTGTAGTATAAATTTTGTTCTCTCCAATTTGTATTTAAGCTTTAATTATTAATTAATACTTCATTGTGGTTGCATTTCTTTGTAATATCCCAAGACATAACTGGCAGCACATTATTGGAACTGATTTATTAAAGCATTAAAAGATTTTTAAATCAAAAATTTCTACCACAACTTTGTGTTTTTCTGTAATAAAGAAGATAAAGCTATATATAACAGGAAAATTCGAAATATATGAACTTAGAGAAAGCAATGGGTTCCATAGCTCAGTAAATCTTAATTGCATCGTTTGCAATAGTATTGAATTTTTTTGAAGACGTATTGTACACAAACATAATCACATATATGTATGTTTATCATAAATATATTAATTTGTTAATAAACATTTTTCATCAGCAGTTTGCACTCTTTTGTTTGTCGTATATACATACTATACATATGTATATCCTACATACTGTATGTTCTATTAAACGGATAGACATGCATATTTTGGATTCATAACTATCTAATTAACCAAATAGCCTGCTAATTAAAATATTCTGGCAACTTTGATACTGAGTTTTTTCCTTTTGCCTGGTCAGACTATTTTCATACAGCATTTTCTCCAATTTTATAGAATAAAACAGCAATAATTTGTTCATAGTTACAAAAATTTAAACAAATAACTTTAATAATAATAATTAAATAACAATAAATTTATAAATTAATTTGCTTACTGCCTTTATTTAAACTTGAAAAATCATGAGTAAGTGCATGGGTGCATGTAAACAAAAAAGAGAATGAGTTTATTTGGTTTTTGTGATTTCATTTTCCTTTGTATTCTGCTCTTAAAATCAATACAACAGAATTTTGTTTTCAGTATATTGTTCTCTTTTCTTAATATGTATACATTTTAAATTTTGCTTCAGTAACTCCGTGAGTGAGTAAGACAACAAGTGATATAATATAAAATAAAAAGTAAAACCAACTGAAAATTACAGTTTTAATGCATTCTTATTAAAATTTTCGATTTGAACGCAGGCACGCTGAAAAATCAACTATTTTTTTGATAATACTATAGTTTAAAAGAGAAAATTTTCCAATATAAAAATAAATTCGTGTTGAAAAGTATTAAGCAATTAAGTGAAAATTGTAAAATTAATAGAAATTATGACTGCAGAAGTGGAAATTTATAATCAAAGAAGGAATTCACGTTCACTGAAACAATCGGGACATGTGGTTTCGACAGCTTGCCGGACCAATTGGTGAACAAAAGTGTACAAAATGGATTTGTGTTCAATGTTATGTGCATTGGCGAAACGGGCTTGGGCAAATCAACATTAATGGATACTTTATTCAACACCAGCTTTGAGTCCACACCCAGTTCCCATACATTGCCAAATGTCAAATTGAAGGCACACACATACGAATTGCAGGAAAGCAATGTGAGACTAAAATTAACCATTTGTGATACAGTTGGCTATGGCGATCAAATTAACAAAGATGACTCATTCAAAGCAGTAGTGGATTATATTGATGCTCAATTTGAAGCCTATCTCCAAGAGGAACTAAAAATTAAACGTTCTTTAATTGCTTGTCATGATTCACGTATACATGTTTGCTTGTATTTTATATGCCCTACCGGTCATGGTTTGAAAAGTTTGGATCTGGTGTGCATGAAAAAATTGGACAGTAAAGTGAATATTATACCCATCATTGCTAAAGCAGATACAATTTCTAAGGTTGAGTTGCAAAGATTCAAATCTAAAATTATGCAAGAATTGGCTAATAATGGTGTGCATATTTATCAATTTCCAACTGAAGATGAAACTGTGGCCGAAACAAATTCGGCCATGAATGACCACGTTCCTTTTGCTGTGGTAGGTTCTACAGAATTCATTAAGGTAGGCAATAAACTAATACGTGCACGCCAATATCCTTGGGGCACGGTACAAGTAGAAAACGAATCCCATTGCGATTTTGTGAAACTGCGTGAAATGTTAATACGCACTAATATGGAGGATATGCGTGAAAACCCATACCAAACACTATGAACTGTATCGCCAGAAAAGATTAGAGGAAATGGGTTTCTCCGATGTGGACTCGGACAACAAACCCATATCTTTCAACAAACATTTGAGGCTAAACGCTCTAACCATCTTGCTGGAATTGCAGGCCAAAGAAGAAGAGGTACGTCAGATGTTTGTGCAGAGAGTTAAAGAAAAGAAGCCGAACTCAAAGAATCCGAAAAGGAGTTGCATGCTAAATTTGAGAAACTAAAAGGGATCATGCCGATGAAAAGCGAAAATTAGAAGAGTCACGCAAAAAACTGGAAGAAGAATTTATGGAATTTTCGAGGCGTAAATCACAATTGGCGGCATCACACCACACCCTAACATTGGGTAAAAGTAAAAAGAAGTAAACAACCATCTAGAAATAAAAACACATACATTAAAGCTAGAGCACAAAATGTAACTACAATGTACGTGTAAAAAGAAATTATTTTTAAATTTATAAATTGCATTTTCATATATAGATACGTAGGTATTTGCTTTTTTTTACATGCAAAGCACGTCTACAAACCAGTACATCAGCCAAACCCTATATTCATAATTCAAACATCTTTATAAAATTTATCACACACACACACACACGCATTTGAACGACTAGACTGCTTCACACACACGAGTCACAACGCGTTTTGTATCTGTTTTACAACATTTTTAAAGTTTCTAAACAGAAATTGTTTTATTTCCATAAGTAAACAAAGACATCAAATAGCTGATAAGTTTTTTTATTACTTGCTTTGTTTGATACCAGACTCCTTACATTTCAAATATAATTTTTAAATTTCCATACAGGTTTGCTTTTATTGTATTAAAAGTTCATGTACTAAATTGAATTACTTATAATCAAAATTGTATTCAATATATGTGCACCACTATCTGTGAAAATTTTTATATATTTTTCAAACTTTATTAAATTAAAGTTTTCTTTATATATTTCGCTATTTTTTATAAACATTTTAGAATAGCTTTCGGTTTGTCTGCAGAATAGACTTATTTATAATTATGTATAATCAACGTATTATCTACAATATAAAGTATGTATTATTACAACTAACAATAAAAATTTAAATAAAAATATTTTACAAGGTGGTTTTATTTGCGGATAATTGATTTTATTTATATTTTTTAAGAAATTGATTATAGATGCTTAATAATACTTTCAGGAGTTTAATATCTTCAGCATAACATTTGGCTTTTTGTTTTGCTGTGAGTGAACATAGAAATTTTAAATAGAACCGCTAGTTTTAATAAAAATTCATATATTTTTTAAAGAATGATTTAAATCGTCCATATTAACAAGAGACTGGCTGACATCAAAAGACGTTTGTGACATATTTATCCTACTACACAGATTTTAATAGAATCGGTTACGTTGAATGAAAAATTCATGTTTTGTTTTTTAATTCTTCCAAATTATTATGAAATTGTCTCATATAAAATAATATATGGAACATCTGTATTTTATAAATTTATCCTAAAAATAAATATGTCTCTATGGCAAAATTCAGTTTTTCAAGATTGTTTTCTTAAACAAAAGTTAGTTAGCAAAGTACAAAAAATATTGCAAACGCAGGTAGGTTAGACAATCCTAAACATGACAATTATTTTACATGTAGAGTTTCAAAAAAAACCGTCAATATGGATAAAAATAAATTCTATAAGAATGCGGAATGTTCTAATTTGAAACGTTCCTATAGTTTAATACCCAACCTTCGTAACGTGGAAAATTTTTAACTGTTCCAGTGTATACAATTAATTTTGTACTCGTGTCCTTAATTTTATTTTTAAGCAACTTTTAATTTTAGGTAGTTATCAGTTAAATTATTTTTAATATAATCCCGCTTATTCCAATTGTCGTCATCGTCAGAAACGATGTGTATTTACTGGCATGTATTTGAAAAAACTATTCCTTTTTATAGAAATTTTTATATTTAACATCCAAGGGAATAAATAACATTATATTTTTGATGTCGATTACGATAACGACAATTGGAATAGGCGGAGTGTGTAATTTTATCGAGCCAACAATTTTATCCAGATATTTTCGCAAATATTCATGAAATTTTTCATTATTCATTTTATTTTAGCAATTTTCCAATTTTTCTGCGATATTAATTTTTGGCGATTTTCCATTTTAAATTTTATGCGATTTTTAATTTTTGTTTTCTCATTTTAGCGATTTTCAATTATTATTTTGCACAATTTTCCACCGAGCTAAAAATATAACACTGCGTTTGGTGTTTGTTTGCTTGATAAAATAGAAAAACTTTCAATATATTTTGGTTTTTTTTTAAATTTAAAATTTAAAAAAATTTGACTTGAAAAATATATGAAAATTTTCCCATTTCACTTAATAAACAATTGACAAATTCAGTGTGAATTACAACAAATTTTTTTTTCTAATTTATTTCCGTGATTTAAAATGTTTTTCACTGTTTTAGTTTTCACCTAAACGATTTTGAATCAATGTTTTGAGGTAGACAATTTAATTTTTTTTGTTGTCCTACTTTTATTTTTCGCGATTAAAAAATTTTTTTTTGCGATTTTTAGTCTTCATATGTAATGATTTTCAGTTATTACGCCCGGTCTTGAGTGGCAAATTATTTGTTATAACAATGAACAAAGAATTTGTTAATGTCTTTGGTATGGAGAGAACATGTTGACAATTTTGCTTTGAAAACCATAACATTCCAATTTTATGTTGACGTAAATGAAGTGAAAACGACATTTGATGGTAGATATTGTTGCTCATATGACAACGTTGTCATACCAATAACAAAACAGTAACAACTGCGGTCCAAACGTGCCAAATTTTTTATGCTAACAATTATTTGACAGTTGTTATAACAAATAATTTGCTAGTCAAGACAGGGCGTTATGTATTTCGTGTAATTTTTCATTTATGTATTTCTGTGTTATAAATTTAAAATTGCTTTATGTTTTTAATTTTGTATGTAATTACATATGTACATGTGTATGTATGTATGAATTTAAATATCCATGCATGAGCACAAAACTTTCTTGCAATTGGGGTCATTTAATAAAGATCAAGAATTTCAATTATCATTTTGCAATATGTAGAACATATCGTTTCAATGTGAGAATAAATATTTTACAGAAATTATTAACTGCTAGTTTCTCTATTTCGAATACTTTTCAAACGTTTGCATAAATATATTTAAAAAAACAAATCCAAGAACTTTGTTTTTGTATTAAACGTGTTTATGCGAACGATCGAACATGTTCGAAATAGAGGAACTGGCTTTAAATATCATAGACCGTTTTTGTACATTTTGAAATACATAAATATGTAGTATTTAAAAATGTATACAATATATTTTAATCACAGCCATAAAAAAGCATAATGCTTAGAATTTCTAACTTAAAGCAGAAGGTTATCGATTTGTGCAATGGGTGTTTTGTGTTTTTTATTTCTGAATTCAAATACATGTTTCTTAATTCATATTATGGTATTCAATTATTTAAAAGATAAAAAATAAAAACTTTTAAAAGAACGTTTATTAGTAAAGCATCTGTTTTAGAATGTCTAGACGATTTATACAGTAATAGCATAATAAAGTCTTGAGCAGAAGAATTTCTAGTTGTATAGTGTATCGAATTCTAAATCCTTAAACGAATTTTTTGAATTGTTGGTAAAATTCACATTATTAATACTTCCTATAGTTTTTGTGGTATTTAAATCTAATTGCTGCTAAATATGACAAGGTCGTTTGAGATTTTCCAAATTTTTATGGAACATATTATTATTCATTTTATAATAATAAATTGTCAGTTAAAAAAATTTACTATTCTTGATCCCATGTTCTTCGACCTTTCTTGAATAAATATGCTTTTAATTTGAATTTTAATCGGT
>BGZK01003703.1:0-20820 GCA_005406025.1 Eumeta japonica
AATGTAAATTCTTGCTTAACACTTTTTATGTTATAAACATCTTGTTTTCTTATACATTTAACTTTTTTTTTATTGATGTATAAAGTTTTTGCTATAGAAGTGATTAGACACGTAAGTACAATTGAATATGGTTTAAGATTGTTACGAGTTTTCAGATGAATTTTGGAAAACTGCATTTTGAATGCTTATTTCTGACATAAAGAAGTTGCCATACATTTGCTCTGTTCTTAAAAAAAGGATATAGTTAAGATATTTTTAATTTTTACATTTAGGATGGCTACTAATCAAAAGTTATTCAATATATATGCATGTATGTATAGTTGGATTATTTCTTTTGTAGACTCCCAAAATGTTTGAAGAGTACAAAGTTCTTTTAAATATTTTTCTTATAAAAAATGAATTATGCAATATTTTCATTTTGTGATGAATAAAGTTCTAGAATTTCCGCGAGAAAAGTACTCAAAGAAACTCGGAAGCTCTTTTATTAGTTTAAACATTACATCTATATATTATATTATGTATGTATGTCTGTCAGTCTTTCGTAAACAAATCAAATTTCTGAAAATATCGAATTTCAATACAAAAGAAGTCAAACGATTTTGTTTGTATATGTATGCAGTTGATGATTTTTTTTATTTACATTACGCAAATTCCTAATAATTTTTTTTCTTTCACTGAAATATTTTAGAATATTTCTCAAGAAATGTTTTTTGATAAATAATAAACTTTTTTTAACCAATTGATGATGTAAGCATTTGTAAACAAAAGTGAAATTTGTTTTTTTGCTAGAAACTAATATTGGAAAATGTGCAGTTAATGTTTCAGGTTAGTGTAAGTTAATGATTATTCTAGCATGTTTTTTCAACATTACTATGTATATAGAACTATTTATATAGTTTTGTAAATACATACTAATTAATAGTGTTGAAATATTCTTTTTTTACTCTAAGCAAAATAATTAATTTGCATGTAAATAACCAATGTTATAAAATTCTTTAAAATGTGTTTATTAGTAAAACACACAAAATTTATAGTCTTCTCCATCGCTTTTATGACAAGTTTCGGGTACTACTGGTTTTAAAACCACAATTTATATAATACGAGTACAGTTCATCTCAGTACGGTGCATAACGGCGACCGGGTGGTGAAGGACGCACATGTTACGCGAGACATCGTACGATCGTCAAATGAATCCCGACTAAAATCTTCATAACTACAATGAAATAATGTTCAAATAGATTAATTTTTTTTAAAATACTTACGATCGAAAATCAACCGAATTAAAATGGTTCTCGTAAAGAAGTGTTCCTTAAGCTATTACATTTTATAGGTGCACAGTTTAAAATATGTTATGCGCTATTGCATTTAAAGGTGCCATGCTTACATGCTTGTGCTCAAAGAAATATGTGAATTGATTTACAAAACAAAACTACTTACCCTCCATAACGACCCATGCCGTTGCTTCGCGACGGAGGAGGTGACCTTCTGCTGAACATGCTATCATATACGTGATAGCTGCCACTGACTGCCACTCAACGGTGGTGGCACGACATAGGATCACGTCTGGACAGCGGTGGTGGTGGAAAGTCACGCATACGCGATCCCTGATAACGACGCTCGAATAAATCACGCGTATCATCGAATCTACGTTCATAATAATCATAATCCTATAAAGATTTGAAATTATATAAATAAAAGTAATATACATAGGTACATACATAAATGCTTTCATAATGTGTAAAAGGTAATCATTACATTTGTGATGAAATTTCATACCAACATTTTACCTTTTAGTAAATATACATATTTATATATGTATGTAAATGCTATTATGCTATTGGCTATTTTCATCACAATGAACTCGTTAAATGCTAAATGAAAACGTTTCATAAAATTTAATATATTGAATATTATTACCCAAAAGCCATCCATTATTCGGTCAGCGTAAAATGGTGGTGGTGGAGGTGGTGGTGGATATGGATCACGTCCGTACATACGATCTCTATAGCCGCCCATGCCCATGTCACGACCACCGCCGCTGCCGCCAAACAAACGCGGACATTCTTTAGACCAATGACCCGATCGGCCGCAACGATAGCACTGCTCTGGATCACCCATTCCAGGTTTGGGTCGTACACGGCTTGTAGAGACCTGAACCTTCAAGGGCTGTCCATCAACAACACGACCATTTAATTCCTTGATGCAATCTTGAACATCACCAATGCAGTCGAGATGAACAAAGCCATAGTTACGAACGATATCACACTCAACCACGGTTCCGTATTTTTGGAATAGTTCACGAACTTCGGGCGCACGGGTTTTATCGGTTAAATTGCCCACAAATATTTTTGTAGTTGGTGTATTTGGTGCACGACGGCTTTTGGCCGCTTCTACTTTAATACCATATCCATTTAACATGAAACCGTTAAGATTTTCTATAGCTTTACGGCCTTGTTCTTCAGTTTCCATGTGCACAAAGCCATAATTTTTCACAACATCGCACTCCACAACGGTACCGTATTTTTCAAATAGGGCCTCAACTCGGTTGCCGGTTTTCATCGAGATTACCGATGAATAGCTTAAATGTGCCCGCTCCAGGCATTTTGAGCGCGTAAAACTAACAACGGCTTACGAACACGTTTGCTGAAGGTTGCGTACAGACGGTTTTCTCCGTTCGTGCGTAGATATAATCTTCGACGCCGCGCTTTAAAACAAAGAAACCGCAATCGAGGTTGTAACGATTTCAAACCGAGACGTTTTATCACCGATATGCACTAAAAACAAATCATTTTAAAATTTTTCAGAGTAAAACCTAAAGCAATTTCTGTGTTTATGTGACTTAAAATGTAAATATGAACACAACGAAGACAAGGCATAGTAATATAAATTTATATTGAAAAATAGATCAGCGCCTAAGAACCATTTTTTTCAGACGATTAACTTTTATATTCATACTGGAACAACTCAAAACTGTGTACGAAATCATTTTCAAACATATATAGCAATAATTTCTAAAATTTGTCAAATTTTTCGCTTTTTCAATTTTCTAATTCATTAATACCGGCTGTCTACGACAGTTTCTTAAAGATGGCGTCATTTAAGAAAAAAAAGTGTGTTAAAATTGATTTCTTTGCTGAACAAATAATTTTAATTCTCTTTTAGCTTACCTATTTCTTAATTAACTACTTCAGTCAAAACTTGTATCTTTTTATTTTAAACAACTCGCAGTTTCAAATAAATATTTCAAATAACTTTGCTTAAAATTTTCAATGATAGATACCGAAAAGATGGAGTTAGACTAGTGTTGCTTAGCGTCAAAATTGATATGGCCGTCAATACATTGAAAGGCAAATTCGCCTTAAGAGCTGCCAGGGTTGTTAATTTGTGATTATATAGTTGGAGGGTACGAGAATAGTCTGCGCAATTTTCATTCATTAAACAAGTACATAAAATATTTACTGTATTTATTGTGTGCAATCAAAAACAACTTGTTAACGTCCTCTTCCTAAAAGTCGTCATTATTACAACGGCACAATCGTACCTGTGCATACAAGTAGGTATGAAAACGCTAGTAAAGAGGAAAATTTATGATAATGTGACAAGGAGTAGGAAGATTGGATAAGCGCGGGCATCTTTCTACTAACAAAAACATTGTTTCTTGGTGATGTACCTGCAGTTGATTAAATCCGTCTTGTATGTGGCCATATAACTTAATTATATATATAAAAAAAAAGCCGATGCCGAATGAATAAAAACCTCGAGACTTTGGAAAATAAAATAAAAATAGCTTGTCTACTCAAATACTAGGAAAATCCAAGTACATAATAATGTAATTAATGACTTTTTATAACTCTCGCTTTAGCTGCATAAAAAATTTAATCTAGTTGTAATACAGATTAATTTATAAACCAAATTTTCTTAAGCACGTATAAAAACATTTTATCAAAAAAGTTTCCGAACCAATTTAAAAGCAGTCATAAACATAGAAGTTTTTAATTTAATTGGAAATATTTGATAAAGCTGTATCCACTATTTCTATTTCATCTGAATCAGAGCTACTTAATTCATAAATGTCGGTTGCTTCTTTTATTACAGGCTTCTCTGAATCTTTCGATTCCAGTGATATGTACGAATGTGTACTCCCCTCATCTTCGAAGTCTTTAATAAGGCAATCGTTTTTACATTTTTCGTTTGTTTTTTGAAGTTTAACTGCACTTTCATCATCGTCAGACGACAATTTAAATGTTAGAACACCATTTTCATCTTCTTCTGCAGAGGAACTGTGCAAGCTGATGTTTAAACTAGATTCCGGACTGGAATAGAAGGAAATGCTAAGATCGCTGGGGATTTCTACGGATTCTTCTTTTAACTCTTCCTCTATTTTAACATCCTGCTGCAGTTGTTGTTGTTGTAACAAATGACTCATATGATTATACGCCATGGCGGCATATGCCATATTAGGATCCACATAAAGTCCCGTATATATACTGTGAAAATCATCCCCATAATCATCATCTTTAATTTCATTCTTATGCCTTTTTTCTTTCGTCTCCTTTTTTTACTTTTGGAAGATAGATTTGAACAACTACTTGAATTTGTCTCAGTGCTGTAGCTTGTTGATGAGGATAATGTCGAAGGGGATCTGTATTTTTTCTTCCTTTTCTTCTTTTTTTTCTTTCTCCTTGCTTTGCTTGAATATTCATCATTAGAATTATTACTTATAACCTCATGAGAATCTTTAAATTCAGCATTATGGCATTTGCTATGCCTTTTAGATTTAATCTTTGTTGTTTTCTTCGAATCAAGTTCTTTAGCTTGCGTTCGCATCCCTTTAAGTTTCTGTCAGCTTCTCGCTTATTATGATTCATTATTGAATTAATAGTGCGCTAAAAAGTTTGTTTGGCCTACCAATGGATTTTTTCTTTCAGTCGTCGCGATTTCCCTTTCTTTGTATTCATCCATTTCCTTTATAAGTTCTTCAATAGCTTTTCTAAAAACAAATGCAAAATTACTATTATACATAGTGGGCCCAGCAAAATCTATTCTGTCCAGCAGTACTTTATGGTTTACAGAAAGTTTGCTGTTGAGCAACATTTGGATACACAAAACGTAAAAATATAAGTCTGACCTAAAGATTCAATAGTTAGTTAGTTGCACCATAACTGTAGTCACACAACTTATAAATTTACTTTAGTATCTTAATATGTAAATACTATTTACAATTTATGTGCGTATGTTTATTTACCTTGTAAGCTCTGAGTCTTCCATTTTTATTTTAGAAATATGTGATATATGTGTGAGCAAGTTTTGCCACTTTTATTATTTCTTTTTGATTCATTAGTTTTCAGAATACACAAAGTAACCTTTTACTTATTTATTTTATTAAAATTTAGTACTATTCTTAACTTTTGCACCTATTTTACTTATTGCATTTATTTCTATAAATAGTGAATGGAATAAAACTGTCCCCAATGGTATTGAATTCTTGATACAAATGAAGGCGAATATGTATGGACAAGGCAAATTCACTATTGACCATTTTAGAACATATGCTTATCAGCTGGTTTAAGTTATATTGTCCCTTGCCCTTGTATTTCATCACAAAAATTTCTTATTTTTTTATTGTTGTAGGGAAGAGGCCACCTTGTAGTAAATTCGGATTGGGCTTGGTAACCCCAAAGTAAATTCACTACTAGGTAAACTGATCAGCTCAGGTGAGTGTCATCTTTTTACGCATTTTACCAATCTCAGGCTGTCAGAAATTTAATCCTTTGCTTACAAAAATGTTCACGCTCTTTTATTTAATGTAATTTCTCGTAAATACAAGTAGCTGGCTCATTTAAGTTTTGACATTATCGGAAGCAAAACAAATTCAGAATTCTCCTTGTCGGGAAGAATTCGCAACCAAATACATTGGATTTTAAGGTAATTCGCTCGCACCTACCTTGTATTTGATTCGCTTGGTAGCACCGATTTTACACAGTGAATATTTTCATAAGCCAGTTTAGCAAAACAACTAACATTGTGAGAAAAACACAAAATATATTCTTTTATCAAAGTAACAGGTTGTTTTCGTCACAAATGTTTTCACTGCATTGTTTTATTATAAAAAATATTTTATTATAGATCCATAAATGTTTTATTATAAATAAAAACTATTTTAGCTGTGATCCACGATTATATTTTCTTATGCATTCAAAAATTGTTCCAAAGCATCTTTACCATCCGAATCTTCCAAAACAACTTCTTCCAAATTAACATCTTGGCTGATATTCGCATGGATTTCTTGAAAATAATATTATCGTTATTTACTGATTAAACGGTATGATCAAAATGGATCGATTTCAAAAGTAAATCAATTTTCAAATCGTGAAATTTTACTTCTAATTCTAATTAATTTTTAACAATATACGCTTAGCATTGTGATAAAGCATAAGCATGAGAGTTTTATGGTTGATTCTTTAATTCCTAATTTTCATAATGAAGACAATGATTATAAGGATAAAATTTTCAACATAACTTCAAAGTTTCAAGTCTATGATGATTGATTGAGGTGGCTCTCATGAAATGTCGACATGCTAGAAAACATACAAAATAGCCTAACTTTTTATTTATTAAAATCTATTGGCTATACCTGTATAGCGATTATACAAATAAAATTGTTTATTTTTATAAAATAAACTTTAATAACAGTAAAATTCTTTCTTTCTGCAAAGTTAATTAGTTACAACTAAAATCGTTAAAATAAAAGATTAATAATTTTTTAAATATGTACTCTTTTTACACTTCTTTTAGGCCGATGTCCTTGGTAGCCTGTGCTTTCCACATATATATAAGTAAATAAATAAATAATATATACTCTTTACAATTTCACGTTTTTTAATAATTCTAATTGGGAAATCGATTTATTTCACATACCTGATATTATTGGTAAGATAAATGCAAACTTACTAGGTATGACCTTTTGCTTAAATTCCTCTAGATCGTGGCGAAAGGCATCATCAAATACTGATTGTCGTTCTCTTTGAATTTTTCTCAAATTTTCTTCGTGGTCGTAAATACGTTGCTGATGTTCAGCAGCGACGTTTTGTCTATAAACTTCAAATTATCTAAAGATATATACATACGTACATATGTATGTATTCAGTAAGTTCTATATATTTTATTATTACCCAGCTTTTTTGCTTGTACTTTGAAATTTCACATTGTTTTCTAGTATGTATTCCTGCAGTTCACATTCTTCACATAAATCCTCTAACTTATCAACTCCTTATAAACAATGTTACTTAGATTCTCCACATCCTTTAATGTATCTCGACAAGTTTTCAATTTGTCAATCAATTTTAATTATTCAGACAAGCAGTGCATTAAATCAGTCACTAGGTCTTGTTGATTTGTCATATAAATATCCAGTACCTGTATTTGTTTGGCAATATTTTGGGCCTTTTCCGAATTTTCCACATTATTTCGATGAATAGCTTTCCAGTCATCTTCATACTTAGCCAACAAATTAATACCTGCAGCCAAGTTTACGTCAAGAGGAAGCCCAAAATCCAAAGTGGACGTTAATGAATTTCGACTGCTACTCACACCCTACATACATATATAGAAATACATACACCTTTAAGTAAATTTTAATTATAATACAAAATTTATTATACCGTTTCAGATGTAAAGACACGTTGACGATAATAATGTTGCTGTAGGTTTTCCGTAATCAAGGAAGCTTCCCGCAAAGCATTGTTAAATTTTTCTTTAAACTATTAAACATGTTTTAATTTATTTACGGCATATGTTAAGCGAATTAATAACAGGTGATTTTGACCACATGTTATGCACACGAGTGTAAAGAGTGTAAGATCCATCGTAGAACTACTCACATATTTCTGACTAATTGCAATTTTGACAAGAAAGGTTTTGTTAAAATGCGCTATCGTGTTTATTATAAACAATTCCAGTTTGTTTAAAATATAGATGGTGATAGTCGCGATGGCCAGATTGGTTTCTCCATACAAAATATTACTAGTTGTTTTTATTGTTAATCTATAACAACCACCACCACCTTATAGTGGATTCGCCTTGTTTAAGATCAACAACAAACTGCGCTCTTCATTCTTCCAGCTAACAAAACGCCTTAATCTTACTCTCGTGTACTGGCTCATTGCCAAACTCATGTTGAATTATTTAGTAAGCTATTACATACTAATATCCATAATACCACACAAATCCGTGATCATTAACTTCATGCCCTTAGATATGAATGAAGTTGTTTGTGGTGAAGCTTCAGAATCAGAGGATGAGGCAATGGATCTGAAGGTCAGCACCCATTTTCACATACATACGTTTTACATATGTACATTTCTTGCAGGGTATGTTGGCTGCAGAAGTAGTTGGAGAAGCATCCGAATCTGATGAAGGTTGGCACAATAGATTTGAAATATATATATATATTTTATTAGTAATATAATTCATATTTCAGATGTTTATGAGAAAACTTTAGAAGAAAGTGTTAGGTGTAAAAGTGATAGTTCCATATATCCCAACAATTTATTGCAGAAAAAATTAAGTAAGTACTTAAAAAGAAAGTGAAAAGTTCAGGTTTTTGAGTTATACCCCTTATGGAATTCCATATGTTCATTAGTGATTTTGTATCACATTTTCTTTATATCATTTATGTCCAAATAAGTAGGTTGGTAGAAAAATAAGATTAGAAGCTAAACTCCGCTTAGGCACGGTTTCATCAGAGTTATGAGCCTCTAAAGTTTTTATATCTACATGTGATTCTCTACTGTATTACAAATTTTAAACAAAACAGATTTCAGGTAAAAATCTGGATTTTCGCGATCAATTTTTAATGTCAACTTTTGGCCACGATTAAGTCTGAATGATATTGTTAATGTAATAAATTCTCTTGGCTTGATTAAAAATTTGTTATATATAAAAATACTAAAAACAAAAAATATGAATATGCCCTATTTTCATTTATTTAATTTAGTCATAGGAGGTGATTGCACTTCTTAACTATTTCCGTTAATTATGTTAATATATTTCTTTCTGCAGTTGAAAATAATTTATCGATTTGGCGCAGTTTAAATTTATTTGTGAAAAACATTGTAACAGCTGCTTCCAAGCAATTAGTTTTGGCCGATCAATTGCTAATAAAATCCCAAACATCAATGCAATCTGTTTTAGTGACACTAAGCCAAGCGCAGCGAAATATTAAACAGCTACACGAGAAAACCGATGCTGTTTTTACAGCAAACTTTATTCCAAACATACATAAATGTACAATTTAACAACAAATTATGTTGAATTGGAAACTAGATATACACATATACAAAACTTATACATAAAATTAGAAAATTTAATTTAACAAATTATTGATTGATTAAAATACATAAATAAATTGTTATTAATTTACAGCTAGTTTTATACAAAAATTTTTTACTCTTCTGTATCGGAATCAGGTACAAACACTTCACTATTTGGTGAAGGTTCTTTGGGAATGTATGTGGCTTCGAAACACCTCGCAAATATTGTACGAATTTTAGGCATATGCTGTTTTTGTGGAGATTGAGGAATTGTTTCATTTTCTTCCTGATTTTGGATATCATCAAAAATAAAATCTGGAGTTTCTAGTCCGGCAGCATCTAAGATTGCATTATCGGTAGCATCCATGTGATCACATTGTGTTAAATTTCTGCCAGCTTGTATAGACGAAAAGGAAGTATGATTTCTATCCATATTAAAATTAAATAGAGTGGTATCGTTACTAAGCGTTGTTTCATCCGACAATTTTCTTTTATAGCTTTTGATGTATTATTCATGTTTGATTTATTATTATTACGTTTTTGCTTTGTTGCAGCTACATTTTTAGAATTTGTACTATCAACCGGCTCACTCACTTCAGTCACTAGGCATTCTTCGTAAAAACTTACATCTTCAGGCATAACAGTAGTCATTATAAGAGTACACTCAATGTAATCAGTTTTCTTCATTGTAACAAACAAAGGGCAACCTTCTTGACTAAAATGTAAAGTTATATTTTCATTTATTGTATCAGCAAATGCTAAGAAAGCACGAAACTCTTTTAATGAAAAAGTAATAGCTGATTCTTCTGGTATATTATATGATTCGAATTCACTGGGACTGCAATAAAAAAATTAATATTTAACAAAAGGAGCTATAATTACTAATTTACCTCAATTTCAGTTGGGACCTCATAAATTTATCATTTACTCTTGCCCCTTCAATATAATTTTTAGCCGACAAACAGTTACCCATAGCTTCAATAGTGATTTCAGATTCACTTGCATTGAAGTTGCTTGATATATCATTAAAAATCTTATTTGAACCTACAATACTTTATAGAACATAAAATTAGAATAGACTGACATTCTTTAATTTATTAAGAGTACTTACACGTTTGTGGTTTCATCCATTGAAACATTTGTTGTAAGAATTTCATCATCGACCACAGCGATCAATGCATGCTTCATGGTCTCCAAACTACATTTAAATTGTATTCGTAACTTTAACTGATCTTTTAAAAGCATATTTCACAACGTTCCACATGCCGCATATTTTAAAGGCTGATAATATCGTTTTCATGCACACTTTACAAAAGTTTCCACTCTCAGATTTGATGTCGAAGGTTTCAAAAATAAACGCTTAAATCGTATTGTAGCCATAGCAGATTTTGATGAATTAAAGGTACGAAATTGAAGTCCTTCTTCATCTGCTTCAACACAAATCGCTACCGATTTTAGCTAATGATTGGATTGATTTAGCTACGGCTAGAAAACAATAAAACTCATGAAAAATTTCACTTGCCATTTTTTTTAACTAACCTTTTGCATTAATTCCCTTCAACGTAAATTTCATAATAAATTTTGAAGAACTAGCATAGAATTTAACACGATGTAAACAATACAAATACCATTTTGACATTCGCTAAAGGTAGACTTAGAATAGAGATGGAAGCATGAGTGTTTTTTTGATCACTTCACGCACGTCATTTCATATTTTCACGATGTTGAGAATCCAAAAGAGCAATTATATGAGAACTTATTTGTTTAGAGAATTATTTTAAAGATTTTAAAAGTGTAAAGAATTATGGGTGTATTCAAAAAAAAAAATAAATAATTTGATATCTATATTAAAAATTATTGTTTGGAAAATTTGAATTAAAATACAAATGACATCGATATATTAAGTAAATTGATTCAGAAATACAAAGAAGGTTAACCGATAATAATTTTATTGAATTACCCCTTTAAAATCTATAGAAAAATGTTTACTTAATAGATTTTAGTAATCATAATCAAATTAAAGGAGCAGGGATATTGTTCGTAACTCTTAAAATATGGATACATTTTCTGTAATTTTAACTTCTTTCATATACGGTTGTATGATCTGAAATTTCACACCTACAGAAAACAAGAATGTAAACATGAGTCAATAAGCATGAATTCCACACAAACAAATGTATATAAATTTTATTGCTATCATTTTCTCGTAGTTTCATGATCTTGTAATCATATATGAAATAAAATTCGATCACGCGTGATTTTTTAATCTAATTAAAATTGCACGTGACAACATTGCACATCTCATCATCATAAAGCGAATTAACTACCATATGGGCCAGTGATTTGATTTTTATTAAAAAAGTGAATAATTGATTGTTTTAAAGAAATGTTTTCATGAATAAAGTTTATATGTGAAAAGCAAACGATTTTGTAAAAAAATAATAAAACGTAATTTTGGTGTATTTTTCATAATGCAGTTGCCGCTTCCAAAATAATTAAGTAGCTTACTTTTTGGCTACAAATATAGCTGACAATGTTTGTGTTTGTAGGTTGCTGTGTCGAATGTGCTTAATACTACAAGGTGAGCTCACAGCTCAGATTAAGGCGAATTTATTACAAGGTGGGTGCAAGGGAATTAGCCTTAAAATCCAATGTATTTTGTTGTTGCGAATTCTTCTGAGAATATCAAAATCTAAATTTGCCTAGATGGACCAGCCGTTTGTATTCATGAAAAAATGTATTAAAAATGTAAAATAAATTAAGAATTTAATATACATAACTTAAATATTATGTATAAAAAGCCTTCAAATTTTAAAATATCGAAAATTTTTCACAAAAAATTTATTTATTACCAATAATATTTACCTTCAAAAATGTTGCAAAAATTTTTGTAAGCAAAGCATTAAATTTTGACAGCCTGAGAGTCGAAAACGCGTGAAAGAATACAGTCACCTGAGCTCATTAGGCCCTTGCGGTTTCTCTCAGGCTTGATGTTTTTTGCTTTTAAAAATTTTTAATTAGTATAATTTTGCTTAGGAATGAAGATATCGTGTGAACTCTTTTGACATTTTAAAATGAGAAGGGACTTTCATACATTACTTGCAAATCATTAATTTTATTTCTTAATATAATTTCTAATGAAAATTCGCTTTGCAAAATACATTGGCTCTTAGAGCGAATTCCTTGTGTTCACCATTTATCTAATTCGCTTTGCTTCATCTTATAATTCATACGCGCTCTGTAGCCGGGTGACGCGGCGAATTTTCTAAGCAAACTATTGTGCCACATCAGTTTAACAATTTTTTTTATTAGTAAAATTGGTAATAAAATAATTATGTTAAAAATTTTTAAAATATCGATATAATGTGTTTTTTTTTAATTAAAGATATATTAATGAAAAATGTTTTGAAACTACAATTTGTCGTACAAATTACAAGATGTCATTGAAATACGAACCAAAAATTATGTCTAGGTGGGCATTATTGTCATTAGTAATATTTTTATTTACAATTTGTGATGTCGGAGATTGCCAGGATGTAGCATTAAGCAAAAGCTTTCCTATAACCACGTTAATTAATTCGAAATGGGAACAAACTCCGCTGCACTTAGAAATCGCTGAATATATGGCAGATGAAAACCCAAATTTGTATTGGGACTTTATAAGAGATATATCTGGTTTAGATACAACTTTAAGTAATTATGGTAATAATAAAGTAAAATTTGCTGGCAATTTTTTAACAATTTCGTTTTAGATACTCCTTCTCAAAGTTACAATGCTGCCATTAATATTGTGCGTAAGCGTTTATCCAGCTTACAAATGCCGCTTATGAAGTTGATAATTTCCATGCATAGTCTTACTCCTAGGATCCAAGCACATTTTCAGATTGCTTCGGAAGCTTTAAGCCTTGGAAATTGCGCTGACTCTAGTATTTTCGCGCAAGTTGGAAATGAATTGGCCTGCACCTTAGACGAGTTAAGGCAAAAAATTAAGTTGGGTAACCAGGAATCATTGGATGCTTTAATAGAAACCTATGCCTTTGATCATATATATCCTGGGTCGGAAAATAACTCAAGAATAGTTGTTTTGTATGGTGACATAGGCTCAAAACATTTGTACAATACCATAATTTTTGACAGAAAAGGCTATAGGTGGTGATGTCAAATATATAACTCGTCACTATTTACCAGACAAGCAGAAATCCCAAAAACGTGTCAGACTTTCTGGTTATGGTGTTGAATTGCATCTAAAATCTACGGAATATAAGTCTCAAGATGATGCTCTGAAACCTGTTGAGGATTCTAACGAAGAACGCATTGAAGATGTTGATGCAGATATGGAAGTCAAGGTTTCGATTTTAAGGTATTAAAATATAGATTCCAACTTTGTCCCATTCTTTGGATAAACTGCGACAAAGCTTACTGCAAGGAAACGAAGAAATAGCGCAATTAAAAGCTTGGGAGTTTCAAGATTTGGGTTTACAAGCTGCTCAAGCAATAGCTGAAATAGATGGCGAGGAGGCTTTAAAGATTTTACAATTCATATCACATAATTTTCCTATGCAAGCGAAGGCACTACTTAAGCACAAGGTTAGCGAACAGTTGAGAAATGAAGTGAAGCATAATAGCGAAGTCTTTGGGCGTAGTCTTAATATAATACCGCCAGATGGGGCTTTGTTTATCAACGGCCTGTTCTTTGATGCAGAAACGATGGATCTAAATACACTGATCGAAACTTTAAGAACTGAAATTAGAGTCTTAGAAAGTTTACACAATAGCAAAGTAAGGGGATGGCTTCATCCTTATTAGCTTTGGATTTTGGTAGTTCAGGTTCAAAAGAATTTGCGATAGATATTCGAGATACTGCCATTCTTTGGGTAAATGATATTGAAAATGATCCACAATATAGAAGATGGCCGTCAAGTGTTATGGATCTCCTAAGACCTACTTTCCCTGGTATGTTGCGAAACATACGAAAAAATGTTTTCAATTTGGTGTTGGTAGTTGATCCACTAAAGCAATAGTCGCAGCCTTATTAAATTGGCTGAAAGTTTTGTGATTCATTCGGCTCCTGTCAGACTTGGTTTGGTATTCGATGCCAGCAAAGCTAACGATGAAAATCAGGAGGACTACCGATCCTTAGTATGCGCTTTAACTATGTCACACAGAAAAAGGATGCCAGAGCGGCTTTAGGATTTCTAACTGATGTCTTTACAGCTGTGGACTTCAAGAAAGATGTAAAAAGAAAACACATTGAAATGCATCTAAAAAACGTTTGATAAACTTTCTAACTCTGATATTGATGATATATTAGATGAAGATTCTGACTTTGATTATGGTCGCCAACTTGCTTTAGAATTTGTTGATCGTTTGGGTTTCGCAGATTCTCCACAAGCTCTACTAAACGGTGTGCCCATGCCACAAAATATTTTGGCATCCGACAGCGATTTTGAAGAAGCAATATTTGCAGAAATCATTCAACAAACCACTGCACTTCAAAAAGCTGTTTACAAAGGCGATTTAACAGATTCAAATGATTTGTTGGATTATCTTATGAACCAGACACATGTAATGCCACGCTTAAATCAGCAAATATTGGGCAATAATGAAAATGCCAAATTTATTGATTTGTCTGGAGAGCCCCATAAAGACATCAACAATGTTCAAGCTTTGGCTAAACTTTCAAATCGTGATATGACTGCTACGCTTCTCTATAACATCAAATATTTTGAAGGCAAAAACTCGTTCGAAACGATAGGAGCAACAAAATTACATTTTCTAACAATCTGGGTATTAGGAAATGTGGAAACCGATGAAGGGAAAGAATTATTGAAAAATGCCCTTATGTATGTTAAAGCCGGTTCAAGTGTACGCATCGCATTCATACCAAATACTGAAGGTGCGAACTTATCGAAAAAAAATAATCTTAATCGATTAGTTTGGGCGGCCCAGCAAATTCTTAACCCTCAGCAAGCCACAGATTTAGTTCTCAAATGGCTAAAGCAGTCATCAGACAAATGGGAATACCAGAACAAGTAAGTGATTTCTTATCATCGACAGAATTACATATGAAGATCTTAAGAGTATATGCACAAAGGTTCTTAATCTGAAATCTGACGAGCGTTTGGTTATTGGAAACAGTAAATTATTGGGCCGATGAAAGAAATGAGAATTTCGGCATAGAAGACTTTGGATTAATTGATCGATTTAATGCCATACAATATGGTGATAAGCTACGTAAAATATTGACATCCAAATCTAAATATATAGATGAATCAGAATTACCAGTGACACTTTACTTAAGCTTTATGCTTGTCTGATACCAAGACAGTCAAAACAAGATTTAGAATACCAGATGATGTAAAGGAAGCACATTCTGTCGTGAAACTTCTACCTAAACACAGTATATTCCCCATTTCGATATTAATGCGGTGGTAGATCCAGCATCAAGAAGTGCTCAGAAGCTTGCCCCATTTTAATGCTTTTACGTAATACTGTTAATTGTAACATGAAAGTTTACTTGACTCCAGTCAATCAGCATAGTGATATGCCAGTCAAAATTTCTATCGATATGTGATTGAATCAGAAATTCAATTTTCGCCAAATGGAGAATTCGCTGAGGGACCCATTGCTAAGTTCACGGGTGTTCCAGCAAATTCGCTGCTAACACAAAATGTCCAGGTTCCTGAAAATTGGTTAGTAGAAGCTGTGCGCTCAGTATATGATTTGGATAATATAAAATTGAGCGAAATTGGAGGCCAGTACATAGTGAGTTTGAACTAGAATATCTGTTGTTGGAAGGCCATTGCTTTGATGCTGCCACTGGTGCACCTCCTCGAGGTCTACAAATGACCTTGGGCACACAAAACGATCCAACTATGGTCGACACTATTGTCATGGCTAATTTAGGTTATTTCCAATTAAAAGCTAATCCTGGTGTATGGACTTTACGTTTAAGAGAAGGCAAATCATCAGATATATATGATATAACATATGCTGGGGACCTAATACTGTGCATCAAGAAGGTAATACGCAAGTTGTTGTAAGTTCGCTGAGATCCCACGTTATTAAATTGAGAGTAACTAAGAAGCCCGGTATGCAGCATGCAGATCTCTTAGGTGACGAAGATAATAATCATAATGGTGGTATATGGAACTCCATAGCCAGTTCCTTCGGAGGTGGTTCCAGTAACGATGAAAAAGCTGAAACTATCAATATATTTTCATTAGCATCGGGGCATCTATATGAAAGAGCTTTACGCATTATGATGTTGTCAGTAATGAAACATACAAAATCACCGGTCAAATTCTGGTTTTGAAAAATTATCTTTCTCCTCAATTTACAGACTTTTGCCATATATGGCCGAAGAATATGGCTTTCAATATGAGCTAGTGCAATACAAGTGGCCCCGTTGGCTACATCAACAAACTGAAAAGCAGCGAACTATTTGGGGCTATAAAATTCTCTTCCTAGATGTTTTATTCCCATAATGTTCGTAAAATAATTTTGTAGATGCTGACGCAATAGTAAGAGCAGATTTAAAGGAACTATACGATATGGACCTGGGAGGTGCACCTTATGCTTATACACCCTTTGCGATTCACGAAAAGAAATGGAAGGTTTTCGTTTTGGAAACAAGGCTATTGGAAATCACATCTGATGGGACGACGGTATCACATTTCAGCTCTTTATGTTGTAGATTTAAAACGATTCCGTAAAATAGCAGCTGGCGATCGACTGAGAGGACAATATCAAGCCTTAAGTCAAGATCCAAATAGTTTATCCAATTTAGATCAGGATTTACCAAATAATATGATACATCAAGTTGCAATCAAATCTTTACCTGATGAATGGTTATGGTGTCAGACATGGTTGTAGCGACAATGCTTTCAAAAAGCAAAAGTAATTGATTTGTGTAATAATCCAATGACGAAGGAAGCTAAACTTACAGCAGCTCAGCGTATTGTACCAGAATGGAAAGACTATGACTCTGAGATCAAAATTTAATGGCACGTGTAGGGATCATGAGAATGCCGATCACGGAGAGCAAATTACTAGTGTAAAAGGTAGCGAGCCATCATATGGTGATTCTGTGAAGCACAGTGAACTGTGATTACAAATACATATGTATAAAGATTTATTCTTTTAAGCATATTTTTTATGACATTCATTTTGGAATTAAATTACAAATGTTTACTTTTTGAATGTTTAACCAATTTCATAACGTTAACACATTCCTTAAAATTAGCGTTTCTTTTTCAAAATAAATTTTATCAGTTATCTGAACTTTAATCTTCAATGAAAAATAAATTTTTATTGATTTTACGAAAAAAAAAAAATTAATAACTACAAACATACATAAATATTTATGAACATTCATTTCAGTGCACAAGGCTAGTGAAATTCATCAAAATCATTAAACACATATTGATGTAAAAACATGGTTCCTTTCCAGCTTTATTGTAAAAATATAGTCGAGTTATTTAACTTTTTAAAATAATAACTTGATCTGTAACACGGGTAATTAAGGGATCAAGCTCATTCGGGAGTATTTCGGAACTCCACAGCTCTCTTAATGTTTGTTCAGCTATATCATGTGGATTTCCTTCAAATCAATAAAACAAATTAGGATATTTTTTCTAACTGCCATAACTTGGCAACACCTTTATTTTCTTCTACAGTAAGAGTTAAAATATAATAACGCTCTTACGTATAGGGTTATGAGTGTCACATATACTATGGAAAGCTCGAGCTGCGCGAGCTGGTATCTATAAAAAAATAAATTTGTTCATCTTTTTTAGCTTTTAAGGTAAACTGAAATAGTACTTCATTAAGATTTGCTATCAATAAAACATCCCCTTCTTTAATTATGCTTCTATATTTTTCAATTGCGATGCCATAATCGTTAAAGTGACCAGGGCTTTGTACGAAATCATGACTTTTCATTGGTACATGCATTTTGCCTGAAATAGTCGAAAAACAAAATTGAAAGGTTGTATACGTAGGCTTGTTTAATGAATATTAAATACCGGAACAGTTCGTCGCCTGTTGCACTATTTTTCAATAAGTTTCTCGCTACTTTGTTTGCCAAGATGAGCGAGTAAATAAACAGCAGGTTTTCGATTTTTTGTTCAGTATCATTTCAATACCAACCTGCAAATTCTTCCATTTCACGTTTGTTTCGTTTGAATATTCATTTTTAAACTTTCAAAAGAACAAGATTTTTGTGATACCATGATTTTCTGATGATAATAAAATGCAACAATAAGAACTACTAATATTAGACATGGAAATGCTAGCTTAATATTAACTATGGATATAGTTGGTTGTTTATCGTTTTGCTGAGGAGCTTGAGTTACATTTTGTTGATGATTTACTTTTACGGTTCTTTTGTTGCTTTCTTAGTAAGTTCTTCCTCTGACTCGGATTTGCTACTGGATTCGTCAATATTTTCTTGAGACGGCAAATCTTTTGAAAGTCTTCACGGTGAGGCGTCCGGCGATTATGTATACCTTCTCGTCCTTGAATTTTCTCGATCATTATTATAAATTATAAAAAGTTCTATGTTCGGCACAGATATATGGGATTACTTTCAAAAGTTAATATCACAATTCAAAGCAGATTTTATGAATATTGTGAATTTGCCTTGCTCAGCTAGTCTAGCTCAAGGCAAATTTACTACAAAAATAAATTAAAGCGAATTAATTACAAGGTTGGTACAAGCAAATTCCCCTCATCAAGTTGAATATATTATAAAAGTGGATGCATCGGCGAATTTAAATCTACCCATGTGTCAAATTTTGGTAATAAATTGTTGGTTTGTTTGCTTACAAATGTTTCAATGGCTAATTTTGACAAATAGGGTATTTGAATTCGCATTTTCGTCGACAAAATATGACAACTTGGATAGAGAGTTGATGATAAATTCGTAAATGCATCCACATTATAAATGAATTTGCCTTGAAATAGTTTATAAATTATATATTTATATTTGTGATAAGTAAAAACTGTCTGAACCACTTATATGAATTCTAGGTCTGCACCATCGGTAATTAACTCATTTTTTGCAAAGCCATATTCGTTTGCCTTCACGAACAACACCACTGTGCAATATCGACTTAATTAAGTGGATTTATCCAATGCTACAATTTGAATGATTTAAAATGCAAATAATCGTTTTGCTAAATTATCCGCTCCAGCATATATGTTACCATTCGTTCTCACCGCTATTATTTTTGATATGTAGATCGGGAAGACCACAGTATGGGGTAGACACACTTAGGACTTTGATAATACAACTATGCAGAAGCAAACGTGTTTAAATTGCAGCTAACTTCACATATCCGCTTAAATGATTTACTTTTGCACATGTGTTAATCCTAGTTCATTTTTCGATGGATTCGGCGACTGGTGGATCGTTGTTTCCTGAGTGAATAGAAGTCGAAGGTATGTGGTACAATTTATACAAAATATTAGAATATAATTGGTGCCCAATTTTGTTTGAGAAAAATTTCTTGAAATCATCTTTAATGATGAGTGTTCTTAGCTGAATATTAAAACAGTTTGTTAATTTGTTAACATACAAGTTTTAAAATTGAGGATAGATAAGAACAGCCAACTGAGTATGATACATATGTACATATAACAGCATATACATATTTTGCCTGTGTTGTGATTATTACGAATTTTTTTTCTTTTGCTTTTCAGGTTAACTAAAGATGCAATGAAAACATGGCGTTATTGCAACTTCGAGGTATGATTTAGCAAATTTATTTCGTTATAAGTTACGTTAAGTATTCCATATGTTGAATTAGTATAATGTTCCATCGTCATAAAGCAATTGTTTTGGGTGACTTTAGAATAGGGAATTGGTAGAAAGTTTATTTTGGCTTGTTGCAAATGACAGGAGTTGAATTCTAAAAAAGTTAAAATTAGAGACAACAAATAATTTTGTATGAAAAGTAATAGATTTTAGCCATTTTCCTCATGAAATTTTTGTACAGAACAATTTATTTCGCTAAATGAAGAGACATCAGTATTAATACCTATAAACAAGAAGGATTTTATTCAATGAAAAGTATTCACATGATGAAACCTTTTATCTGAATCATGTGCTGATTCCAAAATCAAATTAAACCAAAAGGATTCTGACATTAGTAATGAATAAATACATATGTATATACATAAACATTATTGTACGTCATACTATTCTAACATTCAAAATTTTTTGTTTCATTTATTAGATATTCCAATATAAGGATGCAATGAAAGCTGTGAAAGGTAATTATATTAAAATTATTGTTTTGGTCGTGATAATATTATGATGATTTATCCTAAAATCAGGATCCCTCTTCTGAGTCGAACCTAATTAAAAAACCATGCTGTTAACAATTTTACTGACTAATATTTTAAGTCTTGAATAGGTATAAACTGCGTTCTTTTTATATACCGTCTTTATAATTATTTCAGCTTTAATTAGTTACCCTTGACTGTTACCATTGTTTCATTTGGG
>BGZK01003704.1:0-20806 GCA_005406025.1 Eumeta japonica
TATTTTTATTTATTTATTTATTTACATATTTCAGCTAAATATTATTTAATAACTGAGAAATTAACATAACAAAAACAAATAGAATTAACATAACATAAATTACATCACAAAGCTATAAAAGCAGTTATAAATATAATTCTTTGAGTTTAAATACGAAGTCTTCTTTTAAGTATGAATGCTTTCAGATAAGGAATGATATCATAAATCTGTTTACTTCACCACAAACTCTACGAAAGGGATCAAAATTTAAAAGTTTGATCTATGAAATTGTAAATGCAATGGAACGTATGATCTTAGTTGTCTGTTAGGAATATTAATATTTATTTTATCACGAAGATGTATTGAATCGATTTCCCCTTGTACTAAATTTAAAATGAATAATATGTTGGTATATTCTCTTCGGCTTTTCAATGTAGGAGATTAATAGAGCCAGTCGGCTGCGATATGGCGGTAAATTTACAGTTGGATTCCAATGGAGATGATTTAGACAGAACAGCAGGAATTGTTTTTGGACTGACTCCACCTTTTTTAATTAAAAGTTATATTGTGGATCCCAAATTACTGAACAGTATTCTAGGTATAGGTCTCACCAAATCGGTGAACAAATTTTTTGTGATGTAAGGGTCTTTGAATTCCTTAGCGCTTAATAAAATATAAAACACTATTTGCTTTGTTGACTGCAAAAGTGACGTGCGAATTAAATTGAAGTTTTTTGTCGAAGTAAACTCCAAGATCTATAGTAGAATCAACAATTGTAAGCTCTGTATCATTAATAAAATATTTAGTTGCAAGTGGTGAATATCTTGTAAAAGTCATGGATTTGCATTTACTTAGATTTATTTCCATGAGGTTAATTTTGCACCAGTTAAATAGTTTATTTAAATCAGCTTGGAAAAATGCATCGTTTATTTATGGCTGGAGAAAAGTTTACATCATCAGCAAACATTAGAATGTTTCCCAAATTCAATAGCGTTTGGGAGATCGTTAATAAAAATAAGAACAAAGGGGCCGAGATGATGACTTCCTTGAGGAACACCAGAAATAGCATCAATATACTTTGATTTTGAGTTATTAAAAATTACACATTGTCTACGATGTTTCAAATAGGATTCTATCCAACGGAGTTTAAAAGAGTAAATCCTATTGATTAAGCTTCAACAATAGATCGTGATTCACCTTGTCAAAGCTTTACTGAAATCTATATATATTACACCAGTTTGGCTAATATAAAACTATCATTGATGTAAGATGTTACTTCCATTAAGTTACTGTCGATTTGCCTCTACAAAACCATGCTGATTTACAGAAATTATTGATGATATTTCATGTTTAAGCATATCCACTAAAGTTTTCTCAAATAGTTTGGGAATGTCACTTAATTTCACAATAGCTCTATAGTTTGTTGCGTTACTGCGGCTACCAGATTTGTGTAGAGGAATAATAAATGATTCTTTCCAGCATTTTGGGAATAAGCCGATCTTCAGTGAAGTATTAAATAAATAAGTCAAAGGATTTGTCAATGCTTCAGCGCAATTTCTTAAAATACTGCTCGGAATACCATCAGGGACCAGGACTGTATGAGACTTTTAATAATTTAAGATTTCGTAAGACAACCGATGTATCCAGCGAAGATGCAAATGGGCGATGTTGATGAAATTTCATATGGATATGATGAACAATCAAAAGTTTTTCTGAGTACGTAGAAGCAAAATTTGCAAAAGTGTTAGCAATATCTTCATCATTAGAATAAGTGTAACCGTTGTATTTTATAGTTGTAGGATAAGATGATACTTGACGTTTTGCATTTACAAAATTAAAACAATTTTGGTTTGTTTTAATGTTAACTTTAACATTATTGATATATCTATCATAGCATTTTTGGTTTCCATATATAAGTGACTACTTGCAATTAGATAAGAGCTGCGATCCACCAGACTATTACTTTTTAAACTTTTATGGAGACGATTACGCTTATTTTTTAGGTAAGTTAATGTTCTGTTAAACCATGGAGGGCGATTGTCCATTAGTTTTCTTATTACTGGTGTACTAGCCGCAACACAATCATGAATGAGAATAAAATTGTTTTATGAGCAGCTCGAAATCTTTTTCATCGTTTTACATATTAGAATCTCAGACCAATTAATATTCAGAAGTAAATGATTAAGAAAAGCAAAATCTGTGCTTAAAACATAATTCTTCGACTATTTTATGTTTTGGATTCTTGCTTGGAAAAGGTGTAGAAATCAATAGTGTTGGGTGGTGACGATCTTCAGGAATGCAAATGGGGTTGGTCCTGTTTACATATAAAGATGGATTGTTCACCAGTACAAGATCTAGTAATTTCATATTGATGTTGCGTATACAATTAATCTGAAAGACATTTATTTCAGAAAAGCAGTTAAAAATTCTTGAATCAAATCATGTGGAGCGATCACAGTCAAAAATTGGAATCATCAGAAGATAACCATGAGGCAGACGGAATATTGAAATCACCTAAAATAATTAAGTGGTCAGTGGCTTTAAGCTTATTGTCAATTGATTTTATTATCTCATGATTTGTGGAACAGAATTAGGCGGAATATGAGCACGTAATATATAGAAATATTTGAGTGTGGAGACAACAACAATTTCCATATTTTGAGAGTTGTCTACTAATACTTCTTCGGCTGGATATAAACTTGAAACAGCAACTAGAACTCCACCTCCTTGTTTGTTAATTCTATCGCGTCTAAAATTTGATAATCACACATAATTTCAGAATCATGGGTATTATTGTTAAGCCAGGTCTCTGTAAAAGCAGCAATATGGAAGTCTGCACAAAACTATTGATAAAAGTGTTAGTAAGTTTTGTATTCATTCCGTACATTCTGGTATACTATGTTGAGATTTAACGATAAGTTTAGTTTTTTGAATTAAGAGTATCAGTATCTGGAATACGTGCAAGCTTCTCATCTTTATAAATAAACTCACGTACAAATGTATATTTTGGCCAAAAATTTTTGTCGGCTATTTTGTCGAAATATTCTAATGGCACAATTATTTTGAAAGATGTTCGCCCAGAGTTTATTTTGAATACATTTATATTGCTTGGCTGATTCAAGCGAAGTTTTGATTTAATATAGCCAGTAACTTGTTCAACAGTAGTATCAGCACAGAAACGAGTAGCAAAAATAGTTTTCCTTGGTGGCATAGATCTAAGAGTTATATGATGGTTTGATCCAGTTGGTGTTGTTAACTGGTTTGAATATTCACCACTTACAGGTTGAGTTTACTCGAAGGCAAAGTTGCTGAAGAAACAGTATTATATGAATAGTTGGTAAATTCTCAGCATTGGATTGATTTTTTGAACACAAGCGATTTATTTAAATTTGGATAATCAGAAAACAATTTACCAAAGTCGGAAAGTTTATTCTGAATGGATAAAAATCATTATTAAGCTTGCTGAACTGGTCTTTAAAACTTTTAAAACTTGTAGAATTCAACATTAATTAATCTACAGCGGGGCAACACCATTGTAAAGATTTCGTTGCATCAGCAAGAGCGTCAGCATCGTTGATTTAAGGCCGCTACACTTTAATGATAACATTCGAGACATAGCCAACAGTAACCATACGATCGTTGGTAATATTACAATTGGGATTTAGGCATTCCATTTTATTTTATATTGAATACGTAGAGCTTATTGCTACTGGGTTAAATACGAAGTTGACGAATAGATGGCGCTTTAATACTTTATCGAAGACCAACCCGTTTAATTTATACAGCACCAAATAAAATCAGCTGATCACGGAAGGATTTCTATTATGGGATGTTTTATTTTTATATGTATCATATATATATATATATATATATATATATATATATATATATATATATATATATATATATATATAATATATGAAATTTACATTTTGCTTTGTGATGATGTATTGAAAGACAGCAAATTCAGAGTGATTGCAAAAATTTGTAAAATGTTTTGAGACAAAAACTGAATACATCCATATACAATGCAAAACTAAAGGTAGATAATGAAATATATCACAAAATTATGGCGATGCAGAGATTAAATGTGGGTTGGGAGAGATGTAGAATATTTGATGGTACTAATATTATGCAATGCTACAATTGTCAAGGTTTTAACCATAAAGCAAATGAAAGCAGAAATGAAGCAAAATGTTTTAAATGCTATGGAAACCATAAGAGTAAAGAGTGTACAAGAAATACTAAAAAATGTGTTAATTGCAATAATGAAAATGAAAATTAAATCTAAATCTTGATGAAAATCATGCAACTATCAGCAAGGAATGCACTGTTTATAAAAACAAAATAAATTTAAAAAAGAAAAGGCTTGGTCTAGATATAGAAATTTAACAACCAAAAGAACATTCATGGGTTGTACACTACCATTCAAGGACTAACAAATAACTTTAGTCAACTGGAAATAATAGTAGAATCCGCTAAACTGGACTTCATAATATTAACTGAAACCCATGAAAAACATTGATGAAACTGAAGTTGAACTGAATGCATACAATCTATTTACTACAACATCTAACTCAGCAAGAACTGGAGGTATTATATATTTTAAAAACAATGGATAATAACAAATTTTAAAAATGTGTAAAAACGCTGAGTACTGGATTAATTCATATATGGCTAAAAATGGTAATGTTTCGTTTATTGTAATAGCGATATATAGGTCTCCAAGTTATTCGAAATTAGAATTTTGTGATGCACTACAAGAATTTTGGAAGAAATATGTGAAAATAATAATGATATAATAATTGCTGGTGACTTTAACATCGACTGGAAGACTGATTTCTATAAGCAGAGAATTGAAGGTATATTGAATGATAATGGCTTGAAGCAGCTAATGAATGAAGATACTAGAATAACTAGAGTCTCAAAAACAATTATAGACTATATTATAACAAATAATGAGAATATATCTGCTAAAACAAATATTAACAATAAAATATCAGACCATGAAGCAATAGACATATTTTTCCAATCTGAAAACAATACTTCAAAATAGAGAGAAAAAAATTGAAATTTTCAAATATAATAACCCATTTCACAAATGAACTAAGTGCAATATTAGAATATAATGAAATGTTGAATGGACAGGCCGAAATTTTGATAGATGCTTGGACACTACGATAACAAAATTTATGTATAAAAACAAATAAATGAAACCAGTAGTAACAAATGGTTTAATAATGAGCTAAAGAACTTAAAAGAACAGAAAATTAGAGCATACCAAAGAGCCATAATGGAAAATACAAGCGTAGCATGGACAATATACAGAACAATAAGAAACAAATACAAGATCAGAATAGAAAACGAGAAGCGCAAATATATAAACGATAAAATTACAATCTCTAAAGATCAAAAGGAAATGTGGGCTGTGATAAAAGAACTTGTTTTAGGAAAACCTAGAAATGTGATAAAATCTGTGATATTTAATGATGTAGAATGTAAGGAGAATTTAAAAATGGCTGAAAATTTTAACAATTACTTTATAGATAGTATTAAGGAAATAAGAAGCTCAATTGAGAAGGTGCAATATGAAAACCTGATACCTGTGATAAATTCTAAATTTAAGTTTCGTGCAATATTTATTGGGGAATTGAAAGCCACGTTTAAGGAAATAAATAACAAGCCTGATTATAAAAAAATTACTAAAAATATGATTATTGACACATGGGGTACAACTGGCAATATTTTAACGAACATTATTAATAAATCTATGGAAACAGGATACTTCCCTTCAAATTGGAAAGAATCATTGATTTCGCCGGTTGCAAAAGTAAAGAATACAAATAAATGTGAAGAATTCCGTCCCATAAATGGTTTAAAAACGTGTGAGAAAGTATTCGAAAAAGTTGTAAAAAATCAACTAGAGGAATATTTGGAACGAAATTCCTTGCTATCAACATATCAATCAGGATTCAGAAAAAAATCATTCGTGCGAAACGACAGTTAACTACGTAATAAACAGATGGAAATGTGTAAAGAAAAGTAACAAAATACTGGCTATATTCCTTGATTTTAAACGGGCTTTCGAGACTATCGATAGAAACATTTTAATACAAAAACTTAATAGATATGGTATACAGGACAATGAGTTGAATTGGTTTAAATCATATTTGGAAAAGCGTGAACAGAAAACAAAAGTGAATAACATTGAATCCTCAGCAATAGAAAATAACTACGGAATTCCACAAGGATCAATTTTGGGAGCACTTCTATTTATCGTTTATATAAATGATATTGAAAAAGTTTTAGAAAATTGTGAAATAGTCATGTACGCAGATGATACATTAATCTATACAGAAGCAGATACAGAAGAAACATGTTATGAAAATTTAAGAAAGGATATGTATAATATAAACAAATGGCTAAATATGAATAAATTAAAACTAAATGAAAACAAAACCAAGCTAATGGAAATTAACATGCACAGTAATGAAACATTTCAAATAAATAACATCACAATAGAAAGAGTAAGCAGCATCAAATATCTAGGTTTCGTAATTGACAAAAATTTAAAGTTCAATGAACATATTGAATATATATGTAAGAAGATTGGGAAAAAGATTGGATTTTTTAAAAGAATGAGAAACAAAGTTTCGACGATAACGTCAATAAATATATATAATACAATTATCAAGCCGCATTTTGAATATGGATCAACAATTCTATACTCCAATTGCAACGATCAACAAATTGCTAGATTACAAAAACTCCAGAATAAAGCTATGCGTGCAATATTAAAATGCAATAGGTTAACATCAATAACGTTTATGCTCAAGACACTAAAATGGTTAAATATTCGTCAAAGACTGCAATTAAATACAATAAATTTTATACAAAAATTGAAAAGGGGAGATGCGCCAGATTATCTGAAGGACCAGACAATATATGTGGGAGATGCTCAGCCTTATAATCTTAGAAATGTCAATGACTTTAGATTGCAGCAAGCCAATACAAATTTGATGAAGAGAACATTTTTCTTTAAAGGACTCAGGCTGTACAATTTAATGCCAAATGAAATCAAAAATGAACAAAATATTGTATTATTTAGAAAAAAAGTTGTAAATTTTATTAGAAATAACTCAATTCAGAACAATTAAAACTTAATGTTAACAAATTAAATGTAATGTCAATTTCAAAGTATTTAAATACTACTCAAATAAATAAAAAAAAAATACAAATGTAAAATGCAATTTTTTCTAAAATGCTATAATGTTTCTTAATCGTGTTGTATGCTCTAAGTCTGACTTTTATGTTGGGAGATCTGTGTTGCTTCCAACCTTCTTGCTGCTCCCCACTTACAAGACGTTGTATCTTGAATGAGAAATACGATTAAACAAGGTCGTTGGAAGGTGGTACTTGCATGCTAACGACCTAGTTCCATCATATTGGTGAAGCTTTTCTAATACCTGTACCAGGTGTTCTTAGTTGGATGCTTTCCTAGCAATGACCACCCAAATAATACGGCCTTCTTACATCTCATATGTGGTGAAAGGTAACTCGCATCTTTGTGGAATGCGAATGGATACAATAGTGGGAGGATCGAAGATATATCTAGCGAGGCCTTCAACGTCAAGTAAATCTCTAAGATATTCTTTGTGACATCAAAATCTATAACATCTGGAATTTTTGTCTGATCGGACGGCCAATATGACATCTAAGCCCATTCTAGACGAAACCAGGTTTTGGAATTCAAGTCACCAGCTGCCAGAAAACGAGAGTTCCAAGAGATCTATAAAATCCCTCATATTGATCCGCAGAGATTGTAAACCTAGGAGGCGAATATACTGACGCTATAATCCATATCTTCACCACAATTATCTATACAAATTTTGCTGTTTGAAGATAATCCCCACCAATATATCTAAATAATAGTGTTTGAGTCTTGACTTTATTAAATGGCTTAAAGCAAATTACTATGCCCTACCCCTCGGATTTCTTTAAATCGTCTGGTATATGGCTCATTTATTTTAAAAAATACTTCTCGTAGTCAAACGAGTTCCCGGACGTTAGTATTACATCAATATTTTTTTCTGTTAGTGCTCGAGTTCACTTTATGTTAAGGAATGCCGTTGAGAGACATATTTTATGGTGTTCATGTATTCATTGAAATAGCCTTGAAGTGATGTATTTTGCATACGCAGCATTTCGCATCAAGGATAGTCATTGTTATGCCAGAAATTATTTATTGTTTGAAGCAGTGTTTCCACAGTGGTTTCCAGGCGGCTAATAATTGGAAGCCTAAATCAATGTTTGTGGAATATTTGTTGGCACCTTTTCCTTTGCTTCACTATTTGTTTTAACAGCATCAGCATACGATAATTTGATTTGTGGTTGATTTTTAAGCATTTTGTGGATAAGAAGCAGGGGAAGGAAATATGTTTCGTCCCTGAACTATCACGTAATTTGTTTATTTTCATGGATTGCTTAACAAATAGAATATACCGCCAACCCCTGTAATTAGCAGTATGAACTATTAAATTTTTTGTAGTTTTGATTATTTTCGGTTTGTTACAATCAGCGCCGCACTTACGTAGTTCCCCACATACAACGCAATTCAAGCTTGGCAACTTGCAATACGTTTTTGTGTGCCCATATTCCCCTGACAGTTGTGGGTAATTGAACTGGATCCTGCAATGTTTGTGGGCCTCCTTCCACAGTAATTGTCGGTGTTTAATAACAGCAACAACCATTTTTGAATTATGGGATATTTTAAAATATTTATTTTTTGATACTTCAAATATACAAAATCGCAGCAAAACCAATGGTAGCTCTGTTGTGCATGAAAGTTGCTAAGAAGAAAAGTAAATACAGTAGCAATACAGAAAGCTGTTTTGTCTTGAAAATATGTTTAAATGTTTTTAATTTCATTATTTCAATTGGAAGTAATAGAATATGAAGTAAATGTTTGAACATTATTTAAATAAGTTATTTCTTTGTCTACTGACAAGCTGAGTAGCATCAGCGGAATGTCGGCGGCATATAAACATGCTGGAAAGACTAGGCAAAACAACTAAAAGGGTCTTTGACCCAAAATAATAAATTTCAAATAAAATTGCTTAATAAAGGAATAAATCATTTTGAATCATGGATATTTGAAAATGTTTACTCTTTGATACTTCCTTTCAATTCTCACAGATAATTAGTCGCATTAATATATATATATATATATATATATATATATATATATATATATATATATATATATATATATATATATATATATATATATATATATATATATATATATATATATATATATATATATATATATATATATATATCTTTTCTCTCAAGTATTGTGGGTTGTTTGAAGAAATTAAAAAACAAGATCAGTCAGTTGTTGATAAAAAGCCCTGAATAAAAGAAGTTGCAGTGCAGTTGATCGGTTATTAGCAGCACGTTAAAGTTGAAAAGTTTGCTGTTTGCATTATTTATTTTAAAATAATAACTTTTATACCTGCTATACTAATCTATAGTTAATAAAATTTGAAATTATTGAAATTTGGTAAATTAAACTGGTGAAACCCAATAATAAAACAATTAATTAATTATTAAATCGAATTCACATATATTTAAAAATGTCATTGCTGGAAAAAATTTTTTTGCAAGCATAAAAGTTAACGAATGTATTCCTTTTCTTAAAAATTTAGGTATATTCAGAAAAAATTGCAAAAGTTGTAAGTTCAGACGCATTTTCTAAACTTACTGCAACTAGAAAATTGCTACATGATGATCTATTATTATTATTATTATCCTTTTTAGGGCCAATTCTGTACCCTTTGACCAAATTAGATCTTTTCAGTAGTTGATATACTCCTATAGAATGAGACTCTGAAAATGGCTTGGTAACCTAGTCACTGCTGTAGGTTTATAGAGGGTACTTAGGTCTATGGGATTTCTAAGCACTTCAGCGACAAGTCCATGTGATGGTCCAGCGTCTATACGCAGCGGGACATTTCACAAAGGATGTGCTTCCCCGTTTAATGTCCCTCCCTTGCAGAGTCTGCAGGAATCATTATTTTACCAGTTTCCAGTTTCTTGAGATGGTAATTCAGCCTACAGTGCCCTGTAATTAGCCCTGGTGTATAATATCGTTTCTGCTGCTAAGTACAGTCTGACTTCACCTTATGATGACTTCATCTTATTACGAATTTTATAAAAATTTAATGGTGGAGCCAGGTTAGGCAGTTCAATCAAAAATTTCATACAGTCTGGACCATTTTAGTGGCTGAATTATCTGTGAGAAGTTAAAATTGCATTTTGTGTTTTGCTAAAACGCTGTAATATGAATTAATTTATGTATACATATATTTAAAACTCTTAGTGCTATTGACACTTTATTTTGAACATTAAAAACAATAAATAAACAGTTAAAAAAAATAAATAATAAAATAACTTGATTAAAAAGAAAAAAAACAACAACAACAAAAAAAACTTGATCAGTGATATTGAACATTGCTCTTATGAGCTTTTCAAATGTAACTAACTGTGAAGTGAGTGTAAATGCAGAAATGCTTATCTTACAGTGAGTGCAGAGGCTCTCAATGCCAACAATACAAATAAAAACTATTGATAGTAACTATCTTACGGCCAAACCAATTTCGTGCACGCTCAGTTTCTCTTACTCAGTCAACTGGTGACTTATTGAGAATACCGTTACTTCAAAAATTTAATTACGTCATTCTCTAGGTTATAGTTCGCTCAACCAAGTTGAGACTATTATTAACAACGTTCAGAAACCCAGGGTACAAGTCGGAATGGACAGATACATTACAGTAGTGTAAAGTATCATCGGTGCCAAAAATTTCTAGAGATAAGGATGCCGACCCATAAACTCCCATAATCGTTATTGAAAGAAAAGAATGATGAAGTCACTGTTACTACAAAATCTTCCAATCCAATATATTTAAGGAAAAAATTCGAATGCCCTAGTTAAAAAATTAATTTCAGCCATTGGTGAAGGCACTTTTTATGTAATACCTATAAAACGCGGTAATATAGATGAGACTAAGATCAAGTTAATACTGAAACAGACTACAGGAAGATAACCGCAGAACTGGATAAAGATAAAAAGGATTATTATACCTATCAGTTGAAAAGTGCCAGGGTATGCAAATTGTTTTGAAAGGTATAGACTCATGTGTGGATCCCCTAGAGGTAAAAGAAGCTTTGAGTGACCTAGGTTTAAAATTAATTTGAAAAATCGTGAAAAATCCCCAGCCAATGTTCCGTGTGGAATTGGAACCAAACGATATTAAATTAAAAAAAATGAGATTCATCCTATTTATGATCTCAAATTCCTATTGCACCGTAAAATTACTGGAGGAGCCCCACAAACGTACAGGGCCAGTTCAGTGCCACAACTGTCAGGAATATGGGCACACAAAAACATATTGCAAGTTGCCAACAGTTTGCGTTGTATGTGGGGAACTACATGGTACGGCTAATTGTAATAAGCCGAAAAATAATCAAAACTACAAAATAGTAATTGGTGGAGGCAATCATACAGGTTGCCCGGTGTATTCTGTTGTTAGCTGTCCATGAAACCGAAACCAAAACCCAGATCAGGCACGAAACGTGTTCCTGCCCCTGTCGCTTATCCCCAAATGGCAAAAGCAACCACAAAACAGGTATCGTATGCTGATGCTGTTAAGAATAATTCTGAAGTAAAGGAAAAGGTGCCATTAACAAATATTCCACTCAGCCATTGAAAATCTGGTTCAAACAATAAATAATTTCACAACAACAATGACTAGCATGATTCAATAAATGCTGCGTATGTAGAATACATTGCTTAAGCTGTTGTCAATAAACCATGAACACCATAAAATATGTTTCTGAACGCTAACGGCATTCGCCAACATAAAAATGAGCTCGAGCACTTCCTAACGGAAAAAGGTATTGATGTAATGCTGGTCTCCGAAACTCATTTTTGACAAGAATATTTTAAAATAAATGGCTATACTCTATACGATTCAAAGGATCCGAGGGGTAGGGCATGTGGTGGCACAGCCATTTTAATAAAGTCAAGAATCAAACATTATTTTGTAGATAATATCAGTGAAGAGTATCTCAAGCAACGAAAATTTGTATAGAAAATTGTGGTCAAAATATAGTTATAGCATCAGTTTATTATTGTCCTCCTAGATTCACAATCTCTGCGGATCAATATGAGGAATTTTATAAATCTCTTGGAACTCGCTTTGGCAGCTGGTGACTACAATGCAAAACACACAGGGTCGAACATTGTTCAACACAATTACTAAAAATGGGCTTAGACGTCATCTCAAGTGGGGAACCTACATATTGGCCGTCTGACAGACAAAAATTCCAGATGTTATAGATTTTGGTGTCACAAAGAACATCTCCAGAGAATTAGTGGATGTGAGGCATCACTAGATTTGTCTTCCGATCACTCTCCTACTATTGTATCCATTCGTATCCCACAAAGATACGAGCTACCTTTCACAATATGAATGTAATAAGCAAAATTACCTTGGCTGAGATTTAAAAAGTACCTTAGTAGCCATTGCTCGGAAAGCATCCGACTAAGAACCCTGGTGACATTGACCTCGCACAGATCTCCCAGCATAAAGCCAGACTTAGAGAATGTACAAACACAATTAAGAAATTTACAGCATCTGAAAAAAACTGCATCGTTTAAAGAATATCTGGAAAATCTTGATGCAACATCGGAAACCAACTATTCTTTATGGCGAGCGGCTAGAAACCCAAAAGGCCGGTTGAGTTCGCCGCCTACACAATTCAAGGGAGATTGGGCACGAAGCGATTGAGGAAAAGATGACCTGTTTGCTGACCACTTAAAAGCTGTTTCACCCCAAAACGCATGTGTGGACGTTGTCGATTTGCCTAGTACTGTTTCATCACCTCATCCAGTGACTTTTGAGTTTCGTGAGGTACAAATGTAATTGCAAATCTTAATGATAGAAGGCTCCGTATTGATGGGATTAGTAACAAGATGATGATCGAGTTGCCTGAGTAGCAGTAAGAATTTTCTTTCATTTTCAATGCTATGTTGAGTTGGAATATTTTCCAATAACTGGAAGGTTGCAGTGGTCAAGATATACCAAAGCCGGGTAAAGATCTGACTAAAGCTGAGTCATATAGGCCTATAAGCTTATTACCAACAATGTCAAAGCCTGAAAACTACTTGGACAAATTGTCTCCAATACTAGCTGAACGTAATTGTATTCCAGACCATCAATTTGGTTTAGACGACAACATAGTACTATTGAACAAACGCATAGATTGGTTCAAGTCATAAGAAGCGCCTTCGAGCAAAAAGTTATTGTTCAGCACTATTTATTGATGTATCTCAAGCTTTTGATAGTGTGGCACGAAGGTCTGATTTTGAAGTTAAAACTTCATTTGCCTACGAACATAGTCGCTTTTGGAAATTATATAACCTCCCGAAAGTTTGTTGTGAAGGAAGGTGAGTTTGTTAGTTTACCCGAATATATTGCTTCCGGTGTGCCACAGGGTAGCATACTGGGGCCACTTTATTTTGATATATATACGTCTGATATGCCTGTTGGTAGCAATATTCACACATCTACATTTGCCGATGATACAGCTTGTAAGTACACACAAATACCTCAAGAAGCGACCCGACATCTCCAGGAATATATTTTCAGTTTGAACAATGGTTAAAGCTCTGGAGAATAAAAGTAAATGAACAGAAATGTGTTCACGTGACATTTACACTACGTAGGGAAACATGCCCACCAATTGTATAAATAATCAAGTTGTTCCTCAACACCACGCGAATTAAAGTTTCGCTTATAGAGAAAATTAAAAAATATATAGTTTTTTGGGACTGCTATGAGTCTTTATTTTATTTAATTCTCTTAAAACTTATTTGAGTTAAAACTATGACGACGTCTATGCGTCTTACTTAAATATATATTCTTAACTAACTGCACTCCGCGTACCAAAGTTGCTTAAATACTAATATCTTAAAATGTTTCTTTGTTTAAACAATACAAAGAAACTACCAACAAAGTGTCAAGATGACCTTCTGTATCAATTAGGTTGTTTTACAATATTTTACAGATTATTTTATGGGTGTTTTTGGTTTAATGTTTAATATGTATCTTGTCTTAATCTAATTGTTTGTAAATTATATTTGTTTACATGTTTTTATGACTTAACCTTTTTATCATAAATTCTCAATGTTCTCTGCATGTTTAAAACATGTTTCATGATTGAACTTATGTTTGTTTTACTAATCATTACTTTTTTTGCTTACGTCATAATTCTATAGTTAAACCAAAGAGTGTTATTTGTGTATGTATGTGTAGAATACAAGACGTTAATCTCCCCTTATTAAAAGAGAGCGTCCTGATCTCTAATTAATTTTTCTACCTGTTGTTGGTAATAAATTCTAAAAATTCTTCTCCCTCCTGCGTTTGTATTCTATAATGTATTTATATTTTTAGTCCGATAATGACTAAACCAATTATTGTTGTGACAAGTATAAATGTATAAAAACTGATCTTATGGGATGCTGTTCATATGGTATTATTAGTTTCTTTAAAGAATCAATGTTGTTAAAAGCATTTTCTGTTCGAATTTAGAATTTCTTCTATCTCAAAAATTTTTTTGTCATGCTTTGTGTGCATTGCCTCTATTATTCTGTCATGAATGTTTCTGTGGTTTTATTATCAATTGTGACTTTGTCCGTGAATGTGACTAAAGTTATACCATTAGTGGAGATATTGTTAACCGTATGATTTTTTCTAATAATATAAATCCTTCGTCGATCTCAAAAGTTTCATTGTACTTTTGTATTACTGTGCATTTACTATTTCTATTGTTCAGTAGGTAATATGCATGTGTCTGTCTCATTATTTGTCCCAATGTTTTTTCCTAAATAGTTCTTGCAAGGTTTACTCTAAATAGTTTTTTATCACATTGGGCAATTTGATCATCTTTGTTTTATTTTTTCGTGCCTAAAACTTATGGGCGTAATTTTAAAAAGTTTACAGTCATTATTTAATATAGGATATTTATAGATAGCTACAAACAAATCTCCTGTCCTGGCTATATATGTATATCTGCGTATTCTAGAATATTTATTATGGGTACTGAAATTAATTCATGGTCTATTATTTCTTTTATGTCGTCTGTTTAAAGATTCTGTTAAATACTCGTTATTCCTTGCAGCATTAATTGTTCTAACAAGTAATAGAGTTGGTCATGTATCTGTTCTATGATAAGGTGATTATCCAATGTTTGGCCTTGTAATGTCATTAATTTTTCAAACCTGAGTTAACCAATCGTTGTTTTTCATTATTATTTACATTCATTTATTTTGTTTCCATTAGTATGAAATCGTCATGGTCTGGGTTTCTGTAACAAATTTAAGTGCTGATCCTAGAAAGTTTAAGATCTCGTATGTCGTTTGTGTTCGTTAAGTTGATTTGCTAAAACTTCAATTTTCTTTATCCAGATTGCTTTTGGTTAGTGGGTTTAAATTTTGTAACAGTTCGTTGATATGGTATCATTATTTTTGTTATATTTGTGACGTGGAAGAGGTAAGAATACTCATTATAAAGAAAAACATCATCAGTCCTGGTTAGGGACGTATTTTTGTTCGTTTAAGTTTTTAATTTCTACTTCTGCTTTGGTTTTTTGACACGACCATTACGAGAAATATCGTAAAGTATCATCTTTGTTGATTGTGTAGTTTTAATGTTATCTTTGTGTACAATCCACCCTCGTGGTTGTGACAGTGTCCTCACGGTCTTCCTTTCACAATGTGTTTAATATATCTGGCGTCTTTCTTTTTCCTTACTCCTTTGATTTTAACTAATATTTGTTCGTTTGGTGAAAATGTTCGGTGCTTTGTACCTTGATTCAGTCTTTCGAGAGTTTTTTCTGATGCACTTTTAATTTCTCATATATAATTTTTTTATTATAATTAATCTTGTTAAACAAAATGTCAACTGGTTTTGTCCCATGACTGTGTATGGTGTTATTTAATTCTTTTTATCGTTTTATATATCTCTTCAGTTATTGTTGTTTCGTTTTGTATTTTAAATATTCTTGCTAACTCGGAGATTGTGCTGTGAGCGCGTTCAACTTGTCCGTTAGAAGTCGATCTGTAGACTGGAGTTTCTATCTTTCTTATTCCATATTTTTCACACATTAGGTTTACTGCTGGCGTATTTAGACATTTTCATTGTCAGTCATTAATCGTGTACAGCTCGGATAATTGTTTGTGATAACTTCTTCCATTTTCTCAGACATACGTTCTCTTATTTATTTCTCTAAGCGTAATATATTTTGAGTATTTATCGATAGCGACTAGAAATGTTTTTTTATCATTAAAGTAAATATCCATGTGTTCTGTTGGTATGTCGGATTCTCCTACTGGTCTCTTGTGGGATTTCTTCATATTTGCCATATAAACAGGGTGTACATTGTTTGTTGAATGCCTTACATTGTTGTTTTATCTCCGGCCAATAGTGTGTTTCTGAGTATCTCTTCATATTGTTTTTGTAACCTCTGTGTGCTCTATTATGTGTTTTTTTTGATTATTTCGGTTTGTTTATCTTTTTTCTCGAACGTCGATTAATTTTGTTGGTGTATATACAAGATTTACACCAGTAAATGTGTTAGTAATAATGGGACTAAATACATAAATGTTTTCTCTTGAAGTGTGTATTGCTGTCACTTTGTTTGGTTCCAATATCTTTTAATTCTATTATTAAATTTTTCATTAGTGAAATTTATTGTATGTCTAATCTTGTTTGTAAATATCGTACGCGTTCTTGTTTCATTAATTTTTGTTGGGTACAAGCTCAATTTGGATGGCGTATGCATTCATTGGTCTTGATACTTGCTTAATAATTTCTGTAAGAGCTTTCGGCTGAATGGGCTGTATCAATTGATGATGTATTTATACATTGTCTTGACAAAGCGTCAGCTACTACATTTTGGTGTCCTGGTTTGTATGCCAGTTTTGCTCCAAAGTCTTCAATAATTGCTTTTCAACGTTTTAGTTTTGGGGTTTTTTCGGATATGGTATGTCAGCGACTGGTGATCAGTATAAATAGTGAGGTCTGTTGTACCATAAATGTAATTCCTCAATTTTGTAATGCCCAAATGATGGCTAATAATTCTTTTCATTCGTACTGTAGTTCTCTTCCGTTTTACTTAATGTACGTGACAGGAAAAATATTGGTTTTTCGTTTGGCTGAGTACTGCTCCAATAGCTATGTTGGATGCGTCCGTGGTCAGCTCGAATGGTTTATCGAAATTTGGTTGGAAAAGTTCAACCTGTTCTTTTAGGCAATTTTTCAATTTGTTAAATGCCTCTATGGCGGCTTCATAGTTTTATTTTGTTTTACTTTTGTTTTTGCCTACTTGACCGTTGTCTCCTCGTAAATGGATTGTTAAGGGCTTGGCTATACCAGCATATCCTTGTACAAATTTTCTGTAATATCCTGTCATACCCAGAAATCCTCTTAGGTCTTTTAGTGTTTGTGGAGGGATATTTTCGATTGCTTCTACCTTTCTGGATTTGTGGCGATTTTGTTATGCTTAATTATGTGGCTAAATATTCGACTTCTGTTTGAAAGAATTTTGATTTTTCATCGGATACTTTTAACGTTGCTTTATTTAGTGCATCGAATATAATCTCTATGTGTTCCATATGTTCTTCTGGTGATGAGGAGTAGATTAAAACGTCGTCTATATACACATATGCAAATTTTCCAATGTATTCTCTCAGAATGTCGTCAACACACCTTTGAATATGGATGGTGCGTTTTCAAACCGAATGGCATACGTATAAATTCGTACTTTCCACCGTTAACACAAAAGCAGTTTTCCCCTATCTTCCTTTCTTATTTTAACTTGATGGAATCCTGATTCCAAATCTAACGTCGTAAAATATTTTGCCTTTCCTAAGTTTTGAATTGTCATGTTCACGTCAGGAATGATATATGTCAGTGATTGTATGGGAGTTTAATTTCTGGTAATCTATTACCATTCTTTTCTTAGGTCGTCCATCTTCATCTAAGCCTTTTTTGGGACAGTCCATATCGGAGAATTATAGACTATTACTTCTTTGGATGATTCCATCCTTTATAAGTCTATTATCCGCTAGGGATATGGGTATTGCTTCGTCCAAATGGGTTCGTCTGTCTTATTGTGGCTTCTACTGTTGTCGTGAAAGGTAACGGTCCTATGCCATTGTTTTCTTTCATCAACTTGTCAATTCTTTCCCTGTACATGTCGTTTATGGTGTAGTTTATATTACTAGTTTCTTTTCTTCTATCCACTGTGAATGTCATATTTTGTATATCTATTTTGGCATTTAATGTGATTATTCCTTGTAATCCTAATATTAAATCAGATCCTATTAAATCATCCAGCTCAAAAAATCTATATCCTCGCCTGAATTAATTCTTTGCTTAGTGTTTACTATCGAAGTTCCATGCATTGAAATAACCTTCATAGGTTTTATTTTTTCAATTGCATTGAACTTTAAAGATTTTTACGTAATTATGCTCCGGTATCTAACAGTACATTATATGTTTTTCATCGTCATTCATTCGCAAATGGGGCAACCCGTTTATTAGTTTAAATTTTAACAACTAACTTATTCATAGTACCTGTTTCTACAATGGTGCTGCTGTTGTCGTCTCCCTGGTAATAATGTTGTTGTTCCTCATTTGTTTATTATTTCGGTAATTCCCACTCTTCCCTTTTCCATGGTTGGTGATAGAAGGGGTTGGGACTTGTTGGTTGACGGTAAGCCGTATTTCCAGAACTGGTGTCCATTGGTTCTGGCGGTTGTGATTGTTGTACCTTGTGATTGGTACTGTTGTGTTCTAGGTTGAAAATTATTGAGAGGTGGTCTTGGCCTAAGTTCTGTCCTCGGTTGTGGTTGATATCTTTGTTGATGCTGATGACGTTGTTCGTTGCCAAATGTTTTCGTGAATTTTCCTTCTGGAGACAACCTTAAATTTTGATGACGGTTATCGTGTTCTATTGTCCTTAAATAGTATATGCGTGTTCCAGATCGGGGTGCATTTCCATATAGGTAGATTGGATAAATGTATTATTTATTCCAGCTATGAAGACTCGAATTGAATCTTCTTCTGCCTGTGTTATCATAGCTCTATCACAGCTTCTATATGACCAGACATTGATATTTTTGAAATAATTAAATTTAGGCATTTATTTATCTCATCATGAAATTCTGATAGGGTTTTCGTCCTTGGCTGCAGCTCTTCATCTCATCCTGAAGTACATATAATGGTCGAGTATCCGCATAGGCTTTGTCCAGTCTGTCACGGATGGCATAAAAATTAAATATTGTGCCGTGGTTGGCTAATAATTGTGCTGCGCCTTTGTATTTTGTTTTCACGATTTGTAATGCTTGAGCATAAATGGTTGGCCGCTGAGGTCGGATATGGTCTCCATCATTCGCGTTACGTCTTCTCTCCATATCCTGTAACTGTTTATGTTGCCATCGAAGACGGGTAACGACTTAAACACGTCTAGCTTCACTGGCTTTCATTTACTATTTTAGGTTCTATTGCAACCCTTTGTTTTCTGGAATAATTTGTACTTGTTGGACTTGCCAATTTGGTCCTCCAATTCTGAACCTGCTTCTGATGTTCAGTTCGCATGTTTTCAATGGTGGCTTGTAGAGCTGCCATTTGTTGTACTTAGTTTACATCGAAATTCTGCGCCATTGTTGATTCTGGGATTCTTTAATAATTTGTTCCAGTGGTCTGTTCCTGTCAAATGTGGTTCCACGTTTTGTTTTAATTATATTCATTTGCTATTACAAGCAATTTTTTTCACTGTCCTTCTATGAAGGATTTTTTATGTCCTTGCTGCGACAAGGAAGACTTAACTTTTGGTCCGCTCGATTGAAGGATAAAGTAGAATTATCCTCCTGGCTTAAGATCGCCAATTAAAGTTCTCTTATAGAGAAAATTAAAAAATATATTTTTGGGACTGCTATGAGTCTTTATTTTTATTTCTAATTTCTCTTAAACTTATTTGAGTTAAAACTATGACGACGTCTATGCGTCTTACTTAAATATATATTCTTAACTAACTGCACTCCATGTACCAAAGCTTAACTTATCTTTAAAATGTTTCTTTGTTTAAACAATACAAAGAAACTACCAATGTAAAGTGTCAAGATGACCTTCTGTATCAATTAGGTTGTTTACAATATTTTACAGATTATATTTTATGGGTGTTTTGGTTTAATGTTTAATATGTATCTTGTCTTAATCTAATTGTTTGTAATTTATATTTGTTTACATGTTTTTTGACTTAACCTTTTTATCATAAATTCCTCAATGTTCTCCTGCATGTTTAAACATGTTTCATGATTGAACACATGTTTGTTCCTTATCAGTTACTTTGCTTACGTCATAATTCTATAGTTAAACCAAAGAGTGTTGTTTTGTGTATGTATGTGTGACGTTAACTCGCGTTAAATATCTTGGTATTCATCTAGATCAACGGCTTACTTCTGAAGTTCCACATTGAAGTTAAACTGACACAGATGAAGTTTAAACTAGCTCAGCTCCATTGGTTTATAGGAAGAAACTCTACACTCAGCCTTAGACTGCAAACTTTTAATATATAAATCGCTTATGAAGCCAATATGGTTTTACGGTGTACAACTATGGGCATAGCATCAGCCTCTTGTAGAAAACCCAGATGGCAGAACATATGTCAAGAAATTTAAATATTCATCGTGACTTGA
>BGZK01003705.1:0-20806 GCA_005406025.1 Eumeta japonica
ATCAGTGGATAGGCACAGAAAGCGACAGTCCATAACAACTTTTCCTTATAATGGAAAATATTTTTATTGGTAGGCATTTTATTTTCAAAATATTTTCGCAGATGAAAACTCGATTTAAATGGTAAAATTATCGCCAAACATTTGCTGCCTCTTTCACTATTTCGAACAAGATTTTTCCGTTTGCATAAATACACTTGAAGCGACAACAAAATTTTAAAATTTGTTTTTGTATTAAATGTATTTATGCAAACGAACGGACTATATTCGAAATAGTGAAAAGATTTCAATGCTTTCAAATTTTTGTTTGTTAGAAGGATCTAAAGAAAGAAGCGGAATTGGAAACACTGTTGAAATAATTTGCTTAAACTAAGTTAAATTCAATTGGAAAATCGTGTTGGAACAACTTTCACAGGGAATAGAATGGGTGTCAAAAAAATGCAGATCAGTGAGCCTATTTGGCATTTTCGCAAAACTTAATTTAGCTGCAAAATAATTCAGATCAGCGTTTTTGGTGCTAAGCGACAAGCCCAAGCATCACCTCTGAATCGTCAAACTCGTCGTTCTTTGTAGAAATTTGATGTGTTGTGATAAATATCATTTCTGTAGTTCCCCAGCAACAACTTTAAAGTTTTCCAAATGCGATTACAAAACACATTTTTCACTTTCTTTCTTTAATATTTGTTAGATAACCTTGTTGATTCGTTAAATCACTGTCATGACATGAAAAAATAACTTATGCGAGACAATCACCTAATGACGCATACAATTGACAGATTTTGGAAAATTATTTACTAAATATTCAATGAACCAACACGCTACTGTGGTACTCAGCCCACTACATAAAATCTGCGCCTCGTTTTCGTAACTTAATCGAGAATTTTCGCGAAAGATCAAAAGTAAAGAAACACAAAAGTTCCTTCATTTCTCGATTAATTGAGAACAAAGACGTTTCTTATATACCATCGAACTCAAGGCAGCACTAGTTACGTATTTATTAGAAATTTCCATTGAACAGCCGTCAAAACTGACAAACAAGAAAAAAGTATCGAAAAAGTGCCATATAAAAAGAGAAAACCTAACAAAAATGAATATCAAAATAAATGGTGTTGTATAGAGATGGTATGTATGCCATCAGCGTCATCTTCTTTTGAGAGGAATGATAAACAACCAAGAGGAGAAAGTTAAGAATAATAGTCGATTTCCATTCTGGCATACATGTCGCACTTATGCTACCCTTAACTAGGGTTTCTGTTCCATTGTGACAAAACATGCAAGCATGTAAAAGTTTGTCGTTTTCCTTTCTGAATATGTTACACGAATAAAGTGTGAAAATGTGCCATGTATAACACTCAAATAATATGTGAGCGTAATAAAATACACTTTTGACATCTGTATTGCAGTACATTTTATATTGGATTTTCGATTTTCCTGGCTATTACGACATTACATTACTTCAAACCACTAGCATTTACTGCAAAAATTGCAAAATGGTTTGTGCACATATTCAATATATGCAAAATCATGAAATTTGCAAAAAAAATTTTAAAGAATCAGTAATCGATTTCAAATAGTTTTAAACACATTTAAGCAATTGGCAAATAATTGAAAAAAGTAATGCAAAATTTTTAGAGCATTAATGTATTTAAAACAGTTTATAAAATCGACAAACTTTGCAAAGAACAAATTTGGTGCAGAAGCAATTCATAAAAAATTTTGCAAGGAAGAGATTTAAAATTTTATAAATTCGATAAACAGTTATAAAAAAAGACATCTGGTCCAGAAAATCAAAAAATTTGCGAAATGCGGAAAGAAAACACAAAAATTCGCAAAATTTTGCAAAACTAAGAAAGAGATATTAAATTATTTATAAATTCGATAAAAAGTAAATACCTGCTGCAAAAATGTGAGAATTTGCGAAAATTTTGCAAAATGCTAAAATATATCTTAAATAGTTTACAAAATCGAAAACTTTTGAGAAAAACAAATTTGAACGAAAATGCAGAAGAACATTTTGCAAAAGGCAGAAAGAAATTTTAAATTGTTTATAAATTCAATACACAATTACAAAGTAGATACCTTCTGCATAAGCGCGAAAATTCGCGAAAAAAAATGTACACGCATGTTATGCATACTACTTGCCAGAAAGGAAATCACCATAAGTGTCGAAAAAATGCTTTTAGAAAATGTATAATTATTTAATAAATTATCATATCCATTCCAATATTTATTTAAATTTGTTATTGTTTTCATTTTTGAATTGCAGTCTCGCTTCATCTTTATTTGTGAGATGTATTGACTGCTCAATCGAGAGACTTCTCGCACGATGATGCTATTATAGAAACGCATATACTCGACAATTTCCAATAAACTTACGTCAAGATTGCAATTTGTTATATATATATATATATATATATATATATATATATATATATATATATATATATATATATATATATATATATATATATATATATATATATATATATATATATATAACAAGCTTTGGCGACGCTACAATTCCGTAACTTTGAACTTTTTTGAATTGTGCAATATCTTGAAATTGGTTTGTCGGAATTTTAGCTTTGTATTTCGTTGCTAAAATTTTTTGACAAACGTATGAATTGAACAAAAATGTCTATTCTGCTTTGCGGCGTAGCGAAATATTTATCACAATTTACTTGTCTTGACGTAAGTTTGTTGGAATTGTCAGTATATGCGTTTCTAAATAGCATCATCACAATCTCGACAAAGATCAACATCTCACAAATAAAAGATGAAACGAACTAAATTCAAAATGGCTGATAACAATTTAAATAAATATTGGAATGGATATGATAATTTATTAAATAATTATACATTTTTTCAAAAGCATGTATATGTATATGTATATATATTATTAAGCACATCCGGCAAATGTTTGCCATTTTATAGAGACTGAAAATGGTATTCTCACGATTATCAGATATCTGACAATATTGTAAGATCTGGGGCCCTTCCCAAGTGTTGTCTTTACTTTAAAGTAAAATTACAGTAAAAAACAACAAAAATTTGGAATTTGTTCTTGTGTCAAATGTGGTTTTACTTGCAAATACATCCCTTGTAACTTTGAAGAACCAGGGGCCTGATACCCGTTTATTACAAAAGTTTTACTTAAAATTCCATTAAACATTTGTTACGGTCTCATTAGTTCTTATTTTATTTGACGTTTTCTTTTGGAAAAAATATTTTGTACTTATCTTTCACGCTAGAGAATTTTTTTCTTCCATCAAAATAAGCAGCTTTTCAACATCCATTTGCATTTAACTCAGGGAAAACCCACCACATTTTAATAAATACTTGAAATAATCAATGTTTTTTTAGCTTTTAGCAATATTATATTTTTTCATACGAAAACAAATAAACATATTTTATTCTGTCACTTAACGTTGAATACTATTTTCTACAAGTTTGTCAGTTACGGCACAGAAGGTAAAAATAAAGAAACCAAACCATTTCTTAACAATTTAAATTGAACAGATTAAAACATCTGATTCGGAACGTCAAACCAAATACAAACTAATTCTGCCTTAGATCTTACAGACATGTCAGTAATATATAGCTAAATATATATGTGATTTCGTTTACATTTCTGAAACAAAATTTTTGAGCAAAAAAATTATTTGATGAATATTATGACACATTCTCTCTTTTGAAAAAAATTTTGGAAAAACAAAGAGAAACACAATTTTGTAGAATCAGTAGCTGAGGTAGATAATATTTTACCTCGATAGCTTGCATAAATCTGGTTACCATTAGTAACTAATAAACACATACTGCATTTGTATACATAAATTGATGACAATACAAATGCCACCAATTAATACCTCCACAAAGTAAAAGAAATGTTGGTATGCACACTAACTTTTTAAGTCAGCTGCATCACAGAGTAGAACAGAATCAACTTTCAAATTAATTAGATGAAATATGAATGTTCTAAAACGCATAATATGCCATCTGACATCTTTCATTTTTCAGAAAAAGCAAAACCTGTGGCGATGAAATATATGGATGTATATTGACAGTTTGAAAATTAAGCAGGAATACAATAGATTTGTTGATCCCTTTATACATGATATTGGTCTCGGTATGTACAGTACAATCTGTACTGAAATTTACTCGTCTCACTATTTAAGTCCTGTTATCGAAGAACACAGAATTTCATGCAAAATTATTTCATGTGTGAACCGAGACTTGGCACTATTTGTAGTCGTCGCTTTTTCAACCATTTTCATTTAAACGAGTTTTCACTTTTCCAGTGGCGACATATATAATTTTACCGATATTAAGGGATTGTGCATATTTTTAGTTTTTCTTATTTAAATATTTTCTTTGTAGCTTCATTGATCAAACAGAATAAGTCCGTAACTCCATACTAAAACTGACGGTACTAACTTCAAATAGCTTTTAATGTTGTTTGATTTCCATTCAAAAAGCATGTGAGATTTAAGGAATGTATTGCGTTATTATATACATACATATGAGCTCTATTTACAATCTTGTGCATTTCTGAATGCAAAATTAAGCAGCTGTAAATATTTTCTACCAACTATGAATGTCCGCTCTAGTTTGCTCTATTTTTTGCAAAATCAGAAGTCTCTCATCTCAGCTGTTGGTTTGAAATCAAGTGTTGTATATAAAACTACTAGTTTTGGTATTGCATATAAGTAAAAATTACATTTGCGTTGCTATATGCACATATTGTTAGTCTAGAGTAATGATGGTTTGCAATAGATACATTTTGCACAATATTACAAACGGGCTATTATTCACCGGCAGTCATTTGACAATTTTTCTATTAATAAAACTTATTGTATTGAAGAAAACTATATGCAACAAACTGTTATTAAAACCCTACTTTGTGAGATAAGCCAGTTAACCAGGGGATTTTCACATATATTAGAAACCGGGTTATTAATAATAGATATTTGATAAGATATTAAGATTTTCCATACTGCATGGCGTCATTTAGAGCAGCGCATGTGCAGATAGAAAAGGTGGCTTTAAAACAACAAAAAAAGTTTTTATATTAACGAATAAAAAAAAAGAATGAGGTAGTGTTTGAGTGGAACTGATTCGACATATTCCCCTTGCTCCAGTTGTCGTCATCGTCATCGCCATCAAGAATATGCCCTTGTTCAACTGTTTGAAAGGGTTTATTAATTCCTTGGACGTTATATATAACAAATATCCATAACAAAGTAATTAAGTTTTCATCCAAATACTAGTAAATACGCATCAATTTCTGGCGTCAATGACGACGACGACAACTGGAATAAGGTGGATTGTTTAATATTCTGGTCATACATGTTTTGCGTTACAAAGTGTTTTGTTTACATATAAAGAAAGCAAGACTCAGCCTCGTTTCATCTTCATTCTTCTTTAAGACATGCATATTTCGTAGTGTTTGTGCAGCCTTTCATGGCCAATATCGTTCAATCTGAATTATAATGGCGGGTTTTGGTAACAGAGGTAAGGGAGAAGAAACAAAGTCATTCTTCCTCTTGCCCAAAATTTAGCACATAAAATAAGATTGATAATTTTCTCGTGCTTAGGACCAATGCTTATCGTTGAGTTGCAAAACTTCAAAATACATTGTACAAACACAACACATTGCATGGAAATAATATATTTTAATGTTCAGAAACCCAATCACTACTCTCAACCACATTTCAAGGGAAACTTGTATGAAAGTTATGGTTAAGTCACAGTCATATTTGGTCAGTTACAAATAAAATTACAAAGCACAGAGAAAAATGAAAGAGATGGATATTTTGGTTTTCTATCATTTCACCTCTATTCCACTTGTCAGTGCGTTACAATACAAATCCCACATGCACACTTTTAAGTATGTACCTATTATGCCTTTGTGGCATGTATGTATAGGCGCACAAATATGTATGTATGCATGTAAAATTATGTATGTACGTATAATAACATTTTCTGTTTTTATGTATAGATACAAATAATTTTTTTTTAGCATTTCTTCATTTAATTTCTGTTTATTTTTACTTACATTAATGTGTAATGTCAACAGTTCCGTTTTCTTTTGGCTTTGTTTTGCTATAAGCAAATTGAATTAAAAACTAAAAGGCAAAAAACACTAATTTTGTTGTTACACATAAGTATAAACATGCACAATAAATATATACATATATTTCTTTTATTATTTAGGTAGGTATGTAAGAAATCACTAAAATACAACAACTCGTCCGGTATATTAATACTAAACAAAGCTGTTTCTTGCTGAGAAAATGAAAGCCGATTGAACTCGTTTTATTCTCGCTTTGCTTATATACTTTTGCACGCACACACACTCACAGTTGTTGCTGACGTATATAATTTTATACACAACAAGGTTGTAAAAAAATGTTATCAGACTTGCATGTTGTAGAGTTGCATTTAAATTGAAGTTGCCGTTAATTTAAAATTATCATTTAGTCAAACTTAATTAAAACTGCTGTTTTGTTTGTTTTAATTCTTCATTCGGTTATTCTTTCAGCCCATTATAAAAAATATACATATATTTGCGTAATCACCATCACTCTATTATTATAAAGAATTACTATAGGATTGTTTGTTTGTATTAAATAGCCTCTGAAACTAGGAATGCAAACGATACATCACTGTTATGAAAACATCAATGTATGTATCTCTATAAACATCGATGTCAACATCTTCGAGTAAATCTGTTTCAAATTATATAAATTAAATTGGAATATAACTAAAATGCTTCATCGCTCTTCAGTATGTTAGTGTAGCAGTATATTAAAGAAAATAAATTGGGTGCGAAAGGTGCAATGGTATTTTACATCTGATTGGTGCAGTGTTATAAAGCCATAGGCATTAAAGCGGAGGATTAACAGGAGTAATTTTAGCTAATTCTTCAATTGATATTATTCTTCACATACATATTATGTAGTAGCTCATTTCACTATATATATTATCTATAGGAGCTGCATTTGCTATTATAGCAGGATTTGTTCATTGATATCCATTATTTATTGGAGTTAATTTAACTTTTTTTCCTCAACATTTTTAGGTTTAGCAGGAATAACCTGGTTTCCTAACTGAAGAGATATGGCCATACGTCTTTATTTCCACGCAAGGAATGAAATAAAGTCATTATGGTATTATTACCCATTTAACTTTATTAGTAACAATTCAACACAGCTGTGAAAATTGCGCTTCAAATGATAATTGTGTGCAAACACTGCGCAACATCTTTGCGCAGCAGGTATTAATTACAAACATTCGGTCGGAATATTATTTCAACATACCAGTATATAAAAGGGACGAAACGTCAAAGCAGTGTCAAGAATAAAGGCATTTATGGGGAAAAGATTTAGAAAGCGCAGGAGGTGCTTGTACAGCAGAAATCTTTTCATTCGGCCAAAGGTCAGCTACGCAGAAAAGGTTTACAAAGCGAAGCCATTGCTTATTATACCATAGAGGAGAAACCATTTTAGGCCGAAAGGAGGCTAGGCAAAATAGGCTTATGAGGCAAGACCTCCCTTTCTACCTCCTATACCATATTTTTCTGCACTTGACAGTGCCAACTAATTTTATTTACACTAATATGACGTTATTTCCACTTTGGTTACTAAATGATTATAGTAATATTGCACTTGGGTGTAGGCAGTAAAGCCATATGGTTTCATTTTTCATTTCATTGAGAAATAAGTCAATATAGCTTTATAACACTGCACCTATTTGGTTAGATGCAGTTCCTAATATATTTTTGTACATTTTGGGTGAAAATTATCAAAACCCACAAAAATAGAAATGGCGACTGCAAATTTACTCAGGTTAGCCTATTTATACATATGTACTTTTCAGCGGAATACGAAATTTACTACAAGTTCAGTAAGTTCATATAGGCAGATAGATGGACTCGGTTAAATTTAAGCATATTTTTGCTTTATGAAGGGAGGGGATGGGGTATCAACGAAATTGGGCTCAACACACCCATCTTCCAAAAGATATTTACCCATGAACATACACAATTTATAATATACTGCATGCTACTTTAATTTAAATTTCAGACTCACTCACTATAAGCAAAACATCTGGTATCTACAATAATATTGAAAGTAATTAAAATAAAACGGCTGATGTAATACAATTTTATCTGTTGAAAATAAAATATTTGTGCTACTTAAAACATCTGAATAAAAACATATTTTGTATAATCTCCTACGTATTGAAAATAGTACTTTAATAAAAAGCATTTTTACTCTTTGCAAATAGCATATGGTGAAAGCAGCGTTTTCATTTAAATTTTAAATACATAAAAGATTTTTATAACTTAAATGACTCAATTAATTTGTATTCTTTTATTAAACATTATTCCAAGCAATATTAATTAACAGGCGCAAACCAAATTTGGCCTACTTTCAAAATAGATCAAAACCATGATGAACAATATTTTTCTTGTTACACTCAAAAAATAGAATTTAACTAAAAGCATTCAATAATAAAACAAAATGTGTGCCATATTACTGTCAAATTTATTAAATTTTAGTGGTAGTTTTCAGTATAGGCTCAGAGTGCGGTTTCAAGACAATTACATCATAGTTGCCGCTTTTGTTAATCTCAGTAAAATTTGGTCATCGGTGCTTTGGTACTTCTTTTAATTTTGTTGCCTATTGCATAGCTTCAACATGTTTTAGTTGCTAGAGATCCTAAAATTTTTTCTTTATCTAGCAATGCATATTTATCTTCCTGATTAATATTTTGGGTTTTATTTTTTCATTATATCCTATCGAACTATATTTTATAAAATTCGTATCGTATAAATTAAAAGTACTCTAAATTAAAATATTGCCAAGTTCAAAATTCAATTGCAGCTTTTTGCAATCATTTACTTAAAACCATTCATACAAATCAATAAGTTGAAATCTGGCTAAGGATTTCGACAAGGAATAAAAGGATTTAATAAATTGTCACAAGTTATGAGCTAACCAAGTATCTCGAACTTCTCTATTTAATAAGAACGACAGGAAGGTACTACAGATTGTGAATTTGATTTCAATCAGCACCTGCCACTATGACCTGATCTAACGGTGGATTAGCAAAGACAGGCAGCAATGCCCCACTCACAACTATCAGGAATCATAAATAGACCGATATCTAAGGCATTCGGACTAGCTTCCGATTTTTTACTAGCATTCTAACAGAATTTATCTAGCCAGTAGCCCGAAGCCGACAAGCAAATATCAGGCTTTGAACTAGCTAGCCTCTGTCCGCTTCGTAACTTTGCACAGCAGATTTTTGATAGCACGAGAAACTAATTTACAACACCATAGACTATGATGACAGGGTTTACAAATACTCAGCACAAAACACCATATTGCAGCCGAATGGGTATCTCAACAGCGATTAGCTGGAATTCATACGATTTCCATGTCAGGCGAAGCCATTGTATGCTTTCATATCTCGAAAGTAGAACGTCAAGGTGTTACGTTTCACCAACTCAACATACATATCTCTGTAGAGGATAAGGAAGTTCTACAATGGAAAACCAGAAATTTTCGTTTATAGGATTTAATATAGCTGAACTTGTCAAAAGTGTGTGTTTAGACTACTTTTAACCTCAAATGTTACTATCCCTTGAAATACCTTCAATTTAGACCCGCTATTCGAAAGGCTAAATTTAGGAAAACGCATATCTAAATGGACAAAGATTTGTTTCTTTTTAAGCCTTGAGCTATATGTATGGTCTTAAAAAGATCGAATAACTTTACAGATGATTTGCATATAACTCATTTTCTTTTATAGTAGCTCCACTCACAATCGTGAGCATTTATGAATGCAGAATTATGCAATTGCAAATATTTCCTATTGATTGTGAATACCCGCATATGTTTTAGTTTGCTCTACTTGTTGCAGAGTCTCTTTATTTCTCTAGTGTTTTTAGCTGTTGTTTTGCAATAAAGTGTTGTATATTTGTTGCTATGAATTGTGTTAGTGTAGAGTAAATAAATGCTAAGCCCCTTTGCAAATGCAATGATGCAATATCATATGCACAAGATTGTGAATAGAACTAATGTTCTTTGCAACAAAACAGTAACTGTTTCATTGGCAACTGAAAATTTTTTTCCATTTTTTTTAAACATATTTACAAAAACTCTTATGCATTATGTAAAACACGTATGTTTTTATATATGTATGTATACATACATATGAAATTATATGTATACTTTTCTTCTAACAGTTTCATTTTTCAAGCCCCCCTTGTAAACATGTAGATTTTAATTTACCAAATAATGCAATTCAAATTAACAAATTATCTTGTATGTAATTAATGCAACTGACTGACTTATGGTAATCAAGAAAAAATACAATTAAAATAACAAACAATCATATCGAAATAAAAATTAATAATAATGATCACCACTCATCACCAACGTACCTTAGATCGATACAACAACAGCAATACATCGTTATGAACATCCTCGCACCGATGAACTTTGGTTACCTTTAGTGTTTTATTGCAGTTTTAGCATTTTTTAATATTTTAATATTTTGCAGTCATTGTCTTGCAAGTACTTGGGCTCATTTTCACTCACTTCACCGAAGCAACTCAAACAATGATTGCAACAAAAGTAACAACAAAGAAAAAGATATATAAGTACTTGAAGTGAACAACTCAACGGTATCGACAACTAAAATATGTATGTATGTACATATACATACATATGTGCACCTCTTAACACAGAGCATGACTCATCATTTGTTATTGCCAACTCTGATATTTGTGCAAATCTGTATATATCTATGTATATAAATATGCACACGTTAATGCTTGTGTAGCCAGGCTTGTATACATGCGGATGCATTATTATAGAGCGCATAGATACCCTGCAGTTTGAGTGAATGACTTCGTTAAATAGGACGAGCAAATGTCAGGGTGTCAATCCACGAATACTCATACTTTTAATACAATTACTTTTTATACCGAACCACTAATTACAAATTGCGATCTAAATTGTTTGCTATACGATATGTTTGTAACAAATTATTGCGAAGTGGAGATGTGCAAGTGAGTGTTTAATACACACGCTCACAATCAAAATATTTTAATCATGCAAGTTCACACAAACGCCCATGAGTGAGATTATTTCGATCATGCATTTTTATATGCGGCCAAACAAAAACAAAATTTTACGATCAATTACGCAAGTGTTCATGAAATTGAATAAATGTTGGAATATTAAGAATTCAAGGAATATATTAATGCATTAAAATGTATTAATGGTAGATCAAACTTGCAATGTAACTTTAATTTCAAAATGATTTGGGAATCACGATATGATCTTCAGATCAGATTATCCTAAAATATAAAATTCCTTTCGCATATACTTCATTGAAACTGTGATAAATAAAAAAGTTTTCAACTTATACAACTATGAAATAAAATATTTGGAAAAGTTTTGATAAAAACGAAAATGAATTTTTTTTTATTTCATATTTTTTAGAACGAGAGAGAATCGACCACCTGCACAAACAATAATGTAGAATTAACGTTAATCAATAAAAGCGGATTGGAATAAGATTACTTTAAGGTAATCCTCTCTTGCCGAGAATTCCTATATTTAAAACTAGATAAATTTAGTTGCCATAACATTTTTTCAGAAATGTAAAAGAGACACGTCATTTTCACGAAATTTAAAGAGCTAAAATCTAAAGAGAACTAATTGTTTCACATATTTTTATGAAAAAATTTTACGAAATGCAGAACGCAAATTTAGAAATATTACAAATATCAAACATGTACTACCAATATTTTGGTGACCAAGATTTCCTTATATTCCAAAACGTCCTTATCGCCACTCATAGTGTGTTTGCTATTTATTCACCAACTTTTACATTTTACGCTTAAAGTCGCGGCCCGAAGATACTTACATTGTAACCTGAGGTCAAATTATGCCGGAAGTATATCAGGGTAAATGAGTATCAAGGCGAATTGATTAGAAAGTGGCCCTTTTAGTCCATATGTTTATCAGCTGAGTCAGACCGAACTGTCATTTTCCTTGTATTCTAATGTTAAATTCTAATGTTGTATTGCTGTAGAGAAAGGGTACTGTAATTAATTCACCTTGAGGAGTTGTAGTTCTATGTGACATCAGCAGCTCTAGCCGACAAATCAAATATTTTTAATGTCGCGCATGATTGCTGTCATATTTTTGAGTTATGTATAGTGGCACGTCATCCAGCGTGAATAAAATTCTCTTATAATTATGTTTCAGTTGCAAATGGTTGTCAACAAAACGAAGAAAATATGTATAAGAATTTATAGCATTTCAAGTGCGAAGATATTCTCATTATTATTATTATTATATTTTAAATTGAAATCAAAATTAAATTTCATTAATTTGAAGAAAAATTTTTATTTTTACCTATTGGCTACCAAAAACCCCCTTATTTAATGGACGCTTGTTAGACTGCCGAGCATGGAATTTTGACAAGCATCTGAAGTGAAATAGCTCTAACTCTTATTTTTGTTAGTCTAGTTTCTTGCATAGTTTGCTTAATTAAAACATTTTATCGTAGAAATAGGCCAAAAGCACAGCTCTGAAAGAAATACGAGCTAGAGTGTTTTTAGCTGAAACTAAAGACACATAAGTATGTATTTTTAAATGATTAATAACAGAACTGCAAGGTGATTTGAAATATCAAGATTTTCTGTCTATGTGCGTATATATACACATATGTATGTATGTATATAAGTATGTACCCATTTGTTATCGCATTGCTTAATATCAACTCTGACCAAACAGCCACATCGCGTGAAACTTTAAAGCTAAATTTACCCATCTGTTCCATACAGAAAAAAATTGTACGAATAAACTGTTTTATGACTACGTGAGTTTTGCAGCACAATTCACTTCAACTTTGGCAGCTCAGTTAAAATTTGCCGGAAATGTTTTAAATAAAATCAATTAAATCAATTTTTAATGGCACTGCTGGGCATTCAAAATGTAGATATGCGTACGTATTGTGATGTTCATACCGCGGTCCATTTTAATGGATCGACGAATTTTATGTGCACGGTATATGTTTATGTGTGATTGTGATATATAGATCGTTTGCTAAGAACTGCACTTTAATTTTTGATGTTCTGTATTTTTATACTATTTAATAATTAATTGCAAGTTGATATCACAAAGTCTTACATATGCTCAATTTTAATCGCGTTATTCACTTTCGGGGCTCTAGAATAACTATCACACCAGAGGCTAAACACATTGTAGTGCTGTTCCTGTCGTTCGTTTCAGTGACCGGTCTTGTCCGGTCAATTTAATGTTCGTTTATTTCGTTCATCCAGCCTTTTGAACGATACTGTACGAACATAAAATATAGTTCAATTGGTCCTTTGCACGAAAATACGTCCAGAGATATTGCACGGAATAAATAAAATACTTTGCACGTACTCACAGCAGACAAGAACAGCTGGCATTTATTAATTTTATTTATATACATATTTCCATTTGGTGGCTGTATGGATACAAAAAGACATTTAAATGCTTGCAAACAGTTAAAAAATGATGACAGTTTTTTTATGATACACAAAAAATCAACTGAAACAAAAGATCATGAGAACGAAAACAAATCTGATATGAAGACCGTACAGTACACTATTGACCGGAATCCGGTCAGTTAAAAGACCGATCCTTTCAACATTCAATTTACGCCGTTCGTTCGCGAACGGCACAGCTCTAACACAGTGCCCTTTTCAAGGTAAGTCCACTCTAAATACACTCGCAAAAGAAGTACTCGAGTAATTTGCTACCTTGAATCAGCAATATGAATAAAACGGCAATATTCGTCCCATCAGCTTACTATTTATAATATCTAAGTACTTATATCTGATCGTGAATGGAATACAACTGATAAGTTTGGGTAAGTTTCTCCAAATCTAGTTATTCAACCAAAGTGAAGCCAGAAAAACGAAAATCTCATCAAAGGCAGTAAGGGGTATCATCTCAATGCGGACACATGTACTTCAATGGATTCTGCCCTAACGGGATCAAGGTTCTGGTACCCGAACATGCATTAGTAATCGATTGATCGGGGAATAGTACAACGCAATGAAGAAAAAATTGTTTTTTATTCATGCGCTCGCCGTGGAACAACTTGTTTGTAGGTGTATTTCCAGAATGTTATAACGAAGAAAGGTTTACATCGAATTTCTACAAGTATTTTCTTCTTCTTTCTTCCTATAATTATCATAATGTGATATCTTTTATGATCGATTTAATAATAATGGGCAAACAAGGAAACCCCAAGCATGTAGCTTATTTTCCATACCACTAAACCATGAACCAACATCTCACCTATAAAACAAGGCGCTCTCACAGCAAAGCGAATACAGGCGACAGGGTTATGAATCACATAAGAACACGGTGTATATCATTAGTGTATATTGGCAGTTTACATCGAATAAAAAGAGACATCAGACCGTGTTCCTGTGTGATTGTTTTTTCGGTATGACCTCAATGTTGCATCTGCATTTCATTCATGACCATCAGACTATAAAAACGTAGAATAATCAGCTTTATAAAGTTTTCGTATAGCCTATAGTCCGATTTTAGATTATCCGACATATATGAGCCTTCTTGGTTCTCTCCTCTATTCTAGGTGTTACCATTTAGAATCGGTGTCCATTATTTATTATTTTCGTGATGACATGGAAATTGGTTATGCCCCTAATATACATACGAACATAGAGAAGAATCAACTGCAAGTCATTGCTTTCAAACGTAAAGAGAATTTTCATTTTAAATCGGTTCATAAATGATTGAGAAATGCTGGAACAAAACTATAGAAATAAATTTTAGCACATCCTCTTCATTTTAGTTATCGTCAATTAAAAGCTACGCAGACTTGAGTTCTGTTTTTAATGCTGCAAAGTATCACTACCAAATCTCCACTAACGAGTGTCACAAAGTGAACGATGAAAAAGTGGAATTAGCTTTACTTCTTTTCCGATAGTCGTTTACGCCAGTTTGGTCTGCAACAAATTTGAAGGCGATATTATTTAGAATTCCATGGTTTGCTGGGAATGCACATAATTCATTCCATAAATGTTTATGTACGTGCATAACCATACATACATATGCACATACTCAGTTTCTTTTAAACAATAACAAGCAAAAGGGACTACTGTTTGTTTCTGGCAAGTTCGATCAAACAGTTCTTTATTTAAATAAAACAAATTATTTTGCAATAAGAAAAAGAATGAAATATTAGACGCCATTTTATAAGACTAGTGTTTGTATTACTCTAGACATTAAAAATTTGCTGAAATCAATTGTATATTGATCACTCTACAGTGAGCTAGTTCGAATTTTCATAAAACTACCTACTTTGTTTCAATAATAGCATATCAGGCCCTTTTACTTTCCTTGAAATTCACAGGTTATACCGTAGGCTTGTAGTAGAAACGCCCAAGTTCAAATTTCTTTAAGAGTTCAGTCTATTTGTTAGTAAATGGTTGTCAAACTAAGTTCTAAGACTTGAATTTTCAAATGGCTACTCTCGAACCCTCAGAAGCTTGTCTAGCTTACACAAATAGTATAAGGTCGTTCAAGAGGGATTTCCGATGATTTTCTTTCCATATAATTTGCGAAATCGACTTGAAGGTTTACAGGGTTCAATAATACATGCAAATTATTAAAAATGGTTCACAAAATCTTTGCTTTATTCGGGCAATATTCCGCGACTATCTTCTGGTTTACAGTTGTTATAATTGTTTTACCGAATAAAGCATTTCCAATGTGCAAAAAAACCCCCCATCGCCCACGAAATGCAAACTCTGAGAAAAACTCAACATAGTGTGCAAATGAAGATGAGGTCAAGTTGCGTACGAAATTCAACTGTTCTCTTAGCCAAAGAGATAGAGCTATAAGCAATAGCCTGCGAAATTAGTGCTATGATAATAATGAAGTGGTAAAATGCAAAGCGAATGTAGGCGAGGTTGTAGATTCGATATCTACCAAAGATAAAAAAGCGAATTAGAATTATTCAGTTCCTTGATATTATAGTAACATTGCTTTGATTACAAGATTACACCGAACTTTTTAATATATCATCCCTATTATAGCATCATATTACAACAATTGCCATAATTACCTCTAATAACAGTTACCGCAGCTGACATAAAAGTTTAATCAACGTACAAAAACAATTATTTTTGTCATTGTATTCACGTTAAAATACATTGCTTATTAGATGCTAAAAAAGTGTGGTCTGATACTGCTTTAATCTACCAGTGCTTTTAATTGAATACATATACATACGTATATCTCGATAACTCTTTATATCCTGATCTGAGTTCATACGCATGAAAAAGTGAAAAGTAGCAAATAACGGTCAACTTATCCATATTGAGCCTGGGGGCTGGTTCTCTCTTTCGTAATCGAAATTTCATTCAATTAGAAATTAATTCAATGGTGTATAAATCAAACAATGTTGAAAAGGGCCATTATAAAATTTACTTTGCAACACTGAGCAAAATATAAACTAAAGCATAAATTTGAATGAAAAATATACAATCAAAATATAATAATTGTGAAAAACATTTAAAAACTATAAAAACTAATTTTATAAACTTTCTCAACATTTTTTATCTTTTATTGGAGAATCAGAGGCATTTAATTTACTCGTCAAATACTACCAAGTTCGTTCACTTTTACTGTACCTGATAGCTGTTGAACAAAATATTTTTGATGGTGAGTGTGCGTCACCACAATGTTGGCAAAAATTAAATGAATTATTGAAACCATTTATTTATTCTTTAATAAAAAAAATAGCTCTCATTGTCTTTTCTGTTTTTTTTCAAAAGTTTTCTTTCGATTGAATTTTCGCATACAGTAAAACTCGCAAAGGTTGCATCGAATGACATCATCAGAAATTTCGATACAATTTATTTGATAGCGAATAATAGAATCAGATATGTAAAAATTATCGTTCGCTCGCAATCGAATGACAGAATTAGTCCTTTTGTTTGTTCGTTCGCATAAACGTATTAAAGCAAAACATAATTTTAAATACAAAATAAGTTGGATTACATACATATGTATGTATATTAATTTCACTTGATGCAAAGGAATGGCCAAAACTAATTTATAAATTAATGTACGTAGGGTATTGGAGTACAACAGCAACAATAATTGAGGCAACCGATTTTATACTTGCATATAAAAGCAACAACAACAATAACAAGTTAATAATACCAGACGAACAGCAACATTTAGTTAAGAGGTAAAAGCTCCGTTGTTATTTCAGTTATTGTTACTGTTGCTAAAGGTTGAATTTTCAGTTTTATTCATTTAATTACATATATTTTTTCCTTTATTTTGTTTGTTGCACAGTTTTGCTGTTGTTGTAACCAGATTGTGAGGTTTGTGTTTTGTAGATGGATATGTTCATAAAAGTAGAAATTACAATACTCATATTAAAAAAGAAGCAAGCAAAACCTTGTCGTTGCAATTACCGCTACAAAAACAATTTTTGTTTTGTGAAATTGTGTTGTTAGCAGTGTAGTTTTGTATTAACATTGCGCACTTTGTTGCTGTTTATGTTGTGTGATTGTAGCAATGATGCACTACAACCGCTTTCTTTTCACATTGGCCTCTTCGATTTAATCTTTAGAAAATATCAGGAGCTAGACAACTAAAACCAGCAACAACGTCTTTTTGTTTTTGTGAATTTTAATAATAATGGCAGCGATGCTGTATAATTATCATAGTCGAAATGATGATGACGCTGACATTTGAAACATTACTTGCAACTTTAACTCTAAACTGATTGTTGTCAAGCGATTTTTCAGAAATAATTACTTCTTTCAAAACAATAAAATAATTAGCAATAAAATTTCATCATCCAAACCAACGTAAAATATAATTATTGTTAAGACACAAAAGTAAATTTCTTAAATTTCTGTATGTACGTACATGTGTAAGTAGTTGAGTTGTACTTATTTTTTGACCTGTGACGAGAAGTCTAAATTTTTGTTTTTGTTTGTTTCAATTTGTTTTTTAGTCACAGTCAGTGTTACCCTTGTGACACTAAAGAAAAATCTACCTTCTACAATCCACCCCACCCCCGTTTTCAAACATATGACACTTTTTATGAAACATTCGGGATACTTTTTGCTCCTTTTCACATATGGAACTTCTTGTTCAGAATGATTTCAGAATCGCTTTTTATAAAACATTTCGAATTTTGATTGATGTTTGACAGAGTGCTAAAAAGATTTGATGTGTATTTCCAAATTTGTAAGAACTCGGTGGTTATATAATTACTTTGCCCCATAGCACTACTTTCCTGAGATCAATGTGTGTTGACTCATGATTTCATTTCTTAATTTGTTTCGACAACCAATGGAACAATGGAATTAAAGTGAAGATTTACGTACAAAATATAAATTAATATTGATGTACATACATATGAATATTTTTATATATTGTAATGAAGTAGTGTTAAATATACTTTGAATTATACATAGTTTTGTTGATTCAGGTCACATAAAAAATTTATTCGAATAGACATACAAACTCTGTATTATTAGTTAAATGCTTTTTGTAAAAAGCGTTTCGCGCGCTGATTATAAAATGACCCAATAATTTATACAAAACTTAGAAATATCTATAACTTTAATATGATGTTACCATGTGAAAAGTGCATTTTCATTCACCCGAACAAATAATACACAGACAAGTGCATAAGAAAATGGGCTTCTATCCATAATCGAATTATTTAGTTTACGATATTCTTTTGTATTGTCAATTTGCATTATTTTCACGATGTATAATTTCTTATTTAGTGTATTTTTTTCATTCTAAAATACTAGTAAATTCATTACTCAATGGCAACTCCAAGCAATATGAAAAAGTATGCTTTCATTTACATCAACGTACACATGGAGCAAAATTTATTTAAATTTAAGAAATTAAATAAAAATACGTTTTTCTATTAATCGAAATGTGTATACATTATTAATTGTTTATTATTTAGATCCTTTCTTCCAACTTTAATACATTTTGTGTGCAATATATTATGTACTTTTTTATTTACCCAGCAAAAAAATTTCGACATATTGAAGCACTAAAAGGTCTTGGAAGCAATACATTGCTTCTGTAAGTACAAAAGATTCTATAACAGCTGCAAAAGTGCACTAAAATAAGCTTGGGCTTACATAGGGGTAATAAGGAAGACGATTTTTTAATCTCTTTTCACTTATTTTAAATTTTATATTACAGTAGTGCTTCTCAGCAGCACCATCGTAAGGCAGAGGCTAAAAAAAGTGGTGTATTTATTGACATGTATAAATGCATTAAATAAAGCATTACGTAGCAACATAATGTAATCCTTCTATGTGGCTCATCCTGAGCAAAAATCATGTACTATAAAAGCTCTGCTGCAAGTGATTCCGTTATTGCTTCTTCCTTATAAAAATGCTTCCAGGAAAGCACTAATTTTTGCTGGGTAGTTTTGGCAGCTGAGACAATTGAATTTGTCATATAGAAACCACAAAATGGATTATTTTTTAAAAAATTTCCAAGGGTAACACTGGTAGATGCGTTTGAGTAAATGCCGTTTATGATCACGTATGCCACTTTAACTCAATTAATGTTCAAGTGTGTATTCAAATGTTTTCAGATAATCCTATAAATTCAACACAACACAATATGCACGCATATGTATTGAGTATATTCGCATGAACAAATATATATTTGTACATATGTTTATTTTTAATTTGACACTTAATACATATTTTTAAAATTAAGACAGTAAAATAAACTGACGCCAATACACGTATTGATGACGATGCGTTTGACAATTTCCTTATTCATATTGCCAAAAATTTTCATTCTAATTTCGATTCATAATTAGGCATATCAAAATAAATGACAGAAAGAATTTTTGTGCATAAACTGCCTTAAGTCAAACAATAGATATAAAATTATTATGTGTTAATAATAATTAAATGATTAAAATGCCATTAGTGCAATCTAGACCAACTTCAATTGACTAAAGTTAGCACATAATTATTGTGGGCTTATTACTCCGGCTTTACAGAGAACTTTAAAGTGATTTTACACACTACCATATATCCATATATATCACAATGTGATTGTTGCTAAATGCATACATGGGCGGGTGGTGTTAGGCTTGCCAGGGTCACGATTCTCAGAGGCAATATTATTCAGCGCATGCGGCAAATGCTTGCCAATTATAGCAACTACAAACGAAAGATATCTTCACGATTATCAGATGTCTGACAACATTGTAAGATCTGGGTCCCGCTTCTCAAAAGTATTCTATTACAAGTAAATTACATTAAAAACATTAACATTTTTAATTTTGTTTTGGACCAAATATGGTTTATTTGTAATAATAAAACTTGTAACTTTGAAGAATGGGGCCTAGGTGGTCGATTCTCGTTTTATAAAACTATAATATGAAAAAAGCTATTCATTCTCGTTGTCATAAAAAGTTTTCAGAATATTATTTCATAATTGCACATATTGAAAATTATGGCAACGAAAATTATTATTTTTTTTTTCATTTTATAGTTTCATAGAAAGAGAAACGATCCCCAGTACTTTGCTTCTGTATATCTCGCATCGAGAAACCTCTTCCCATGAAACAAGAGAATTGAAATAAATAAAATTTAGAATGAAACAAAAACTTCATTTTCTCGCACAAATCTATTTGTATGATGGGCATGAGAGAACTGTCTGTCATTATAAATATTTTA